>PVKE010043434.1:0-13377 GCA_004027555.1 Craseonycteris thonglongyai | reverse complement strand
AAAAAAAAAAAAAAAAAAAAAAAAAAAAAGAAAATGGTAGGTACACCCACTCTCCAGATGGTCGATTTGGTAGTGTGAAAATGACAGTATTGTCACATGATGGTGTCTACTCTATAATAGAGTAAGTTATATGGTTTTCAACCGAGAATGGGAAGGTTTAATTCCTATTAAGAACAAGACATGCTCTCATTAGAGAACCATAGCAGGAGATTCAGTAGTATGAGATTCTCATTTGAAGTTGATCATGAATAGTGGTATCAGAATGTCCCAATATGTGGTTTTCTCCAGCCATGTTCAAATACCCGGACACAGACATAGAGATGGAGGATTGTTTACCAAAGGTTTGAGTTTTTCCAGGCCAGTTAGAGAGAAAGAGAGGTGTTGAAGTTGAGGGTATATGCAAAGAAATGGTTAAAATGATAGACACTTGACTCAACTATTTAAGACAAGATGCTCAAGAAACTGTTAAAAATGGGAATATTTGACCATATATGGTCAAAGAACAAGGGAAGGCATTCATGGGAAGAAAGATGTTTGAATTTTGGAGGTGGTACAATTTCTGATAAAGGGAGGTCTAAGTGTGGTCACAGGAGTTGGTGGCTTAAGTCAAAGTTGTGGCATAAGAGTAGGATGATTTGCATCATACCATTTTGATCATGCAACTCCTGTACCCTAAGGTCAACCAACATCTGCCAAAATAATAAGAATTCACTTTACAGAATTAATTAACCATCATTACATTACGAAGCAATACGGATGAGTAAATTGTACTAAGTGAAACACAAATATTATCCTGCATTTCACTTTAGGAAAATCTGTACCTTCACCCCTCAGAAATACTGGTTTAAATCAAATTCTAAGAACTTTCTTGTTGTTTTTCAGGGGTTAATAGTACTAACGAGGCCTTGGACTTCCCTAAGTCAGCACAACTGATCAATCAGCATTTCACTGATTGCTTAATTCCTCCTTCTCTACATAAAAGAGGGAAAAAGCCCTTGCAAAATGTGTTTGTTCTATTTGTTATTCTGGACAAAGCCGATAACGAGTTGCAGCTGCTGTACAGAGTGTACTGCTTGCCGAGGCCATTGCTTTAACTTATAGCTAGAAGTGGAACAGCCAGAGATGTGCCTCCAGCTGAAGCGGGTGCTGTAACTAGGACAGCACTCTCCAGCTACAGTATATGCATTTCATTATCCAACGATTTGTTCTGCACGGACATTTTGATTGGTCGAGCAAGAGATTCAAAAAGAGAGATTTTTAAATATCACGACTCAGCTGAAAGAGTTCTGTTTTCTGACCTGAGGAGTTCGCTTCCATCAGTCTCAATAAGACACTTGTAATAGCTGGTGATTCAGACTCTGAACGTGTGTGTCCCTCTGGACACAACGCACCCCTGATGATTTATACTCTTGGGGCTATGCCTCCGGCCTAACAATTCCTAGTGCTAAAGCTACCAGCAGATCCAGCCCTTCATCCAACTGAGTTCTTTTCTATGGCCTGTGTAACTAATGACTGTGAGTCAAAAAAATGTGAGGTCAACTATTTGGCCTTGACCAGTAAATAGGTGTTTAAACTGAGCTAACTAATGAAATAGTATCATTTGTCCATTATTTGTAATATTATTTTCTCTTTCGTCCTAGTCAGGGGTCTCCAAACTACAGCCCGCAGGCCGAGGCCCTCTCATCCGGCCCATGGAGACCTTTTTATCTGAATCAAATAATATTAAATAAATTATTAAAAACAACATTTATGTTTTGATTCTTTTTTATTTGAACCTCGAGTGTGTAGTCAGCCTCCAAACTGCTGTTTGATAGTTAATGCGACCTGCAGGCTGAAAAGTTTGGAGACCCCTGCAGATTATTAACTAGAACATGAAGAAAACAATACTAGTCAATATTGTAAAGATTAACCCCAAAAAGACACAGATTTCTGGAATAGAGGGATGAAATAGTAGGCTTCTTACGCTTTGCTTGAAAAGATTCCCAAATTAGCCACTTACTATCTGTGTGGCCTTCTAGCAAATTGCTTTAACTCTTTGAACTTCAGTCTTTTTATATATAAATGGCAATAAAAATCCCTATTGTGGAGAATTGTTGAGAGAATTTAAGTGAAATAAGTTATTTAAAATATCTCGCACCAATGAGTAAAGGATATTCTCAGTCAGTGGGAGTGTAAATTAATCTAGTCCCTTTTTAGCATAATTTGTCATTATATAATAAAATACATAATGTTAAATGTGCATACCCTATGGCAATTACTATCTCAGTATGTAACTTACAAGAAATACTAAAACATGCATAAAATGAAACAGACATAGATAGATATTCATTGCAGCAGAAATGAACTAGTGAAAATAATGTATAAATGTATTAATGTTCTTTTCTCTTTTGAAATTCTTTTTACTGACCTTCACCATGTACAAACCCCATTTGCTTTAGGGTAGTTTAAGATTACTATAACAGAAATACAAAGAGAAAGCTAATATTTATCCTCTGGCATTCTAATGGTATTTTGCAGGAAGACAATAGTCCTAAAAGATAAGATTTGCCCAAGGGGAAAAAGGCATTTTAAAATCATTAAATACTTATTAATTTATCAGACCTATCCTATAGGACTCAGATTACATAGCATTCTTTCATTTTACAAGCAGGCCAACCCTTTCTATTGTGATCACTAGGCATTGAGGGAGAAGGGAGAAGGAAGAAATGGCATAGAAGCAGAGAGGCCAAAGTCCACCACTCCTAGGCTGAGAGAGGGTGGGGGGAAGAATGGAAGACAAGAAAAACAAAGAGGTCAAATTAGGATCTCTTTTCCCACTCCCACACCCCAGACCATCTGCCTTCAAGGAAGTAAAGAAGTCATAGAGTGGAAACGACAGCAGCAAGCCAGCTGATACATGAACTTGAAACAGAGATCATGGCATTCCAGGCCTGGAAAACTGGAGACCCAGTTTCAATCAAGTACTCATGGTGATAACACAGAGGTTCTAAGAAAGAGAAGAAGAGGAGTAATGAGGCCCGGAGTTGAGATGCAAAATACCACTGCAAGCAGATTGTTTCAGACAAAGGGCAAACGGCAACAGCAATATTACCCCAAATATTGTATGGAACATAATGCCACAGCAGGGACAAGCCCAGAGAGCCAACCAGCTCAGCCTTTCTGCAGATATCAGCTAGGATCCAGGACACTACATTAATCTGGGTACCCCTTCCATCTCCACCACCAAATCAGTAAGCCAAACAACCTGATGCCATCTTGATAAAGGAATAGGGTGAATAAATGAAACTTGAAAAATTGAATGTCTATGTTGGTCAACTAAGCAAGGACAGAGTTATTAAATAGAGTATTTGAATTGTAGCATTGCACTCAAGGTAAAGTTTACTAGATTGAACTAAAGTTTAATTTTTAGCAGGTAAAATAGATGGATTGGTTATGTGTGTGTGTATGTGTATATAGATATAGATCTATAGATCTATATAGCTCTATATAGATCTATAGATCTATATATAGATATATATATATATATATGCACTACATTTTCATTGCACATTTGAGCCTTCTGAGAAGTTCCAAACCTTGCTTCAAAATAATCAATGGATATGACTAAACAAAACATAGTCTGCCAATTCTGTGGAATATTCTGCCACAGATTAAAAGATTAAAGTAGATTTCTATATACAAAGAGTAAGCAGACAACTGATACAAAGTTTAATCTTGTATTAGCTTTCTTAGTATTCCACATATGTTAACCTATTTTGTCTTCCAACAATCCTGTGAGGCAGGTTCTGTTGTGATTCTTATTTTACAAATGAGAAAATTGAGGCATAAAAGTTGTCTTCTCAAGGCTCCCCTATAATTAGTAATAAAGCCTACAAAAAAAAAATCTCTAAGGCATACTGGTGGGTAAGAAAGGCAATTTACAGAATGATACATATAGGATAACATTAATAAAACACACATACATTAACAAACAAATACCAACAATTTTTATCTGTAAATTTTTATCTGGAAAAAGCTCTGACAGGATATTACCAACTGGTAATAATATTCTCCTCTGGTAGCTAGCAGGAGATGTTTTTCCATATGGAGGAGTGTTGTCAAAGAAGATTTTAACATTTTCCATAATGTTATTTCACATCGACAATAGAGCATACTAATCATATTGCTCAAAGTTGAATATATATATATATATATATACATATACACACACACACACATATGTATATACATATATATAACATTGCTCTATTGTGTGTGTTGTGTATGTGTGTGTGTATATATATATGTGTGTGTATATACACACACATATATATATATATTCGTGATCTGAGGGTATGATAAGTAATAATTTCTCATCGACTTTATCTGCAATATGTTTATATTACAGAAAATTACAAAAAAAATAAAGACATGTATAAGATAATGTTGAAAGTTAAAAAACTGCACATTGTTCATCCTACCATCTCCACTGGATGTCAATGGACTGATTTCTAATTATGTAGTAGTAATTAAATAAGGAGCAATGGCAGTCTCTCAAGAGCACCAACACAAACAAAAAGAGTTACTTGAGACAAGATCATTTCTTAAAAAAATAAAACAATATGAAATAAAATATTGAAATTAAAATGCATACATTCACTTAAATGTATAAGAATATCTCACTTTAATATCTTGGAAACTTTAGCCACTTTTTTGTTGTTGTTAAATTTATTGGGAAGACATTAATTGATATCACTTATATTGTTTCCAGGTGTACAATTCTATATTACATTATCTATACATCCCCTTATGTGCTCACCTCTCAGAATCAGCTCACTTTCAATCACCGTATGTTTGATTCCGCCTCCGTACTGCCCCCCACCCATTTCTCTCATCCACCTCCCCCCTTGCCCTAGGTAACCACTAAACTATTGACTGTATCCATGAGTCTTTGTTTCTTTGTTCCTTTCAGTTGTATATTCCACCCATAAGTGGGGTCATATGATTCTTGATTCTTTCATTCTGACTTATTTTGCTTAATAAGATTTTTCCAAGGTCCGTCCATGTCATCACAAATTGTTGTATTTCATCTTTTCTTATTGCTGAGTAGTATTCCATTGTATAAATGTACCACACTTCTTTATCCAGTCATCTATCAAAGGACACTTTGGTTGATTCCATGGCTTGGCCACTGTGAACAGTGCTGCGATGAACATTGGGGTACATATATCTTTGCAGATTAAGGTTTTCAGGTTTTTTGGGTAGATACCCAGGAGAGAAATTGCTGGGTCATATGGTAATTCCATTACTAGGTTTTTGAGGAATCTCCACACTGCCTTCCACAGTGGTTGTACCAATTTACATTCCCATCAGCAGTGGAGGGTTCCTTTTGGTCCACAGCCTCTCCAGCACTTATTATTCCTTGTCTTGTTGATTACAGCCACTCTAACAGGTGTGAGGTGGTATCTCATTGTGGTTTTACTTTGCATTTCCCTAATTGCTAGTGATGTTGAGAATTTTCTCATGTATCTGTTGGCTACTTGTATGTCTTCAGGAGAAAAGTGCCTGTTTAGATTTTCTGTCCATTTTTTAATTGGATTGTTTGTTTTTTTGTTGTTGAGTTGTATGAGTTCTTTATATATTTAGATATTAGCCCCTTATCAGAGGCATTGTTCGCAAATATTTTCTCCCATTCGATTGGTTTCCTTTTTACTTTGTTGACTTTAGCCACTTTAAAATTCTGTTTTCCTGATTCTTTTTAAACCAACTGAACCCTTAATGTGGGCTATATTGTGCAATCTGTAATATACAAAAGTAGAATGTGTCAACTATAGCACCATTATGTATAATTACAGAAAATATGTAGAAATATGGAAAAAATAAAAATACAGGCTTTATTATAATAGGAAATCTAGACTTCTATAAAATAGTTAGTGATATTTACAACTTGAATAGCATATTGGGACAAGATAGGAAATCTGAAAATGGCACCTTAATAATTTGGAAACTAATTTCATTATATAATTATATAATCTCTATTCTTATTTCAAATCCTCCCATTAACAAACAAAAATGGCTACTGTAGAAAACATAATTAATGATACTCTTCCAGAACCAGGAGAATCAAAGCACTCATATTCTACAGGAAGAGAACTTATTGCTAATTACGAGAGAAATACAGTGAACTGAGAGTTAAACACTTAATTTTTGACCTTGCACGTGGTCTGTACAGCAGAGAACCAGTGTGTGTGTGTGTGTGTGTGTGTGTGTGTGTGTGTGTAAGTGTGTAAAACATTGTCTATGGTTCAATACAGTACTATTCTTTCAACCTGAAAAGATTAGTAGTACTGGGGAGTCCTGTGGAAGAAGAAATCTATGTGTTTTGTAGGGTAACAGCCTACCTTAGCCTTTGTGCAAGACCAGACTAAGCACAAGCACATCATTTGTCAATACAGTGTTCCCTCGCCACTTTGCACTTCATGGTTTGCGGTTTCAGTGCTTCGCGGGTTTTTCCAAAATATTCATCAAAAAATAAAAATGAAAACATACAACCATGTCAGCAGCCACCTTGCGGAAAGGAGTGTTGTTTCATGTGGATGCGCGAGAGAGAAGGATCCCTGCATGTCAAACAAAGAGATGAGTTGACTCAGAGTCCATCCCACGGGCTCTCATAAAGGCGCGGGATTGGTTTCTGGTGCGACATGGACCCATGAGAAAATTCCTAGGGGCAAATCCTACTTCGCGGTTTTTCAGCTTTCGCGGAAGGCTCTGGTCCCCATTGACCGCGAAAAATGAGGGATTGCTGTAGTACCCTTTAAATCACATCACCACTGATCCTAAATGAATCATGGTGGGATACTGGGATAGCTTGGCAGTTGAGCATTTGCCTCACAATCTCGAGATACAGAGTTCAATTCTCAGCCCTGGCCCATGTAAAACCCCATGTGCTGAACTGAGGGACAATCCCAGTTTGGTCCCTGCCCCTTGGGGTCCCACATGCACCTGTGTGGAATGAAATTATGTCACATCTAATGATGGACAGCTATGGAGACTTCTCTGGGCCATTCCCTCATCTCTTTCTCTTCTTTCTCTTCTTTCTCTCTCTCTCTCTCTCTCTCTCTCTCTCTCTCTCTCTCTCTCTCTCTCTCTCTCTCTCACCTTCTCTCAAAACAATAGAGTAAAATCTAAAGATGTCCACCTTGGAATCATGTAATCATATTTAATTAAGCCTACAAGCTGAACAGCAGTTGAATGTAGCTGCTCTAACACCTAGAGAACACTCAGGTCTGTCATTACTCAGTACCTCAGAAGGCTGTTTTTGCAGTATTATGTTATTTGTGTGTGGCAGGCCCACCACAGGAGGTGGATGGCAGTTCCCTGCTAGAGTAAACTTGTCATCCTGTACATAATCTTCACTAACCCCATGCCAATTACTCCAACCACACTGAATTAGGCAGTAGTCATTATTTCAACAATACACAGCAATGCAAGGAAGAAAAAAATTCACATGGAAAGAATTTTACCAATCATAATTGCTTTATTTCCTTCCTTCCTTTATTGCTGGCCATTCTCACCACTCATTGGTTTGAAAATGAACCCCCTAGCAATGTACTGTTACTGAAAGTGGCAGTGCTTTGAAGAAGCAGAAATCTAAAACCAATAATCCATCTTTAGATAATATACAAGGGCTTTCTGAAAAATATCCAGCCATGTATTATAATAATATGAAACATAGAGGCATTTACAGCTGGATTTTTTCCAGATAGCCCTTGTTATGATATACCTCTGCAGTTTATCAGCATTTCAAAGTACAGAAGTTTAAGAAATTCCTATTAAAATGCACCTAGTATCACTAAAGAAGGTAATGGTGAACTTCGAACCTTTCTGGGCCTCTGGATATGTTCATGAATATGACATAAAGTTATCCCAGACATTCAACTGCTAATATTTCTGCCACTTGAAACACACAATGAAATCACCTGTTAATGATACATGACCACTTTTCTTTGTTTATTTTTCTTGTAATATTAAACTTTAGTTTAAGAAGTAACCTAAAAAGTATTCAATGTTTCTAGCCAAAAATTTATTCTTTTTTTTCTCCCTTAATTTAATTTGCCTCTTAATAGATATAAGATCTATCAGGTAAATTAAATTCTTCTTTAGAAAGGCATTATGACAGTAGATAATACAGTTGATATTTGTAGTTCCAGTATTATTTAAAGACCTGGCTCATCTTGGATTGTGATTCTACCAGGCTTATATCTAAAGAACTATCTAAGCATTATTTAATCAGAATGTATTTTAAAACAAAAAAAGCTATTCAGAAAATAAATTTTGAGATTATTAGAAACTGGAGAACTGACTATCTTTCAAATTTAAAAATTGTATATAGGTGTATGCCAGTTGGCTCTGAGGGGTTGAGTGCTCACTGTGCAGCCCCAGAGTCCGAGGATCGAATCCTGGCCCAGGCCCATGTGGACCCATATGCTGAACTGGGGTGTGCCCCTAGTTCAGTTCTTGCCAGGACCCATGCAGGAGCCAGGCCTTCAGCCCAGTTCCTGTCCTGCACAGCCCTGCACTTATCTATGGAAGGAAACTATATAAAAAACTAATGACATACAACTATGGAGACTGCTCTTGGGCCTCCCCTTTCTCTCTGTCTCCCTCTCTCTCTGTGTCAAAAAAAATTGTATATGATTATTTTAATTGTATAAACATAAAATCCTTTTGTGGAAATAATTTCCATGTAGTATGTTCAGAATGATTCAGCTTAATGTTCATGAAATAAACTCACATTGGAAATGGCAATATATGTCAACTTTAGAAATTTTAGATAAGAAGCTACAGACATGGGATTGAATCTCAGCACTTTCATACTAGGTGAATGAACTAGCCATAATCACCCCAATTTAGTTTTCTTACCTGAAAAGTAGAGATCATAATAGCTCCTCCCTCATAGTTAGTACTCACTTCAGGTGATCCACAGATGGGCAACAATCTGACTAGGGACACAAGAGTTAAGCTCCAGTTGCATAGAACATTATCCAATAATGAGGAAGTTTCAATGTCATGGCAAATCAAAAAGAATGGAGAAGAAAAAAGGGAGGAGAACCTGAACTTCTTTTTTAAGTGTATGGAATAAAAAGCAAAAAGTGATATAGCTGGGATAATATTTTTGAAATATTAATTGATACATTTTCTTCCCCAAGAATCCCTGGTGTTTCATTTCCTACTCTGCCACTGGATCAAACTGTATCGTTTGTTCCAGGAGAGGATAAATACAGCAGGGAACCAAAATGTCATCCCTCAGCTTTGATACTCAAAGCTGGCTTTTTAAAAGCCAATAACTGAGACAAAAATCTGGAAAGCTTTCAGGTATTATTGTGAAGATTTAGATTACATAGATTTCAATGAGCCAGAGCTCATTGAATGACTGAGCACTATATTTATAGCATAAAACTTAGAGCAGGGATAAAGCATGAGATATTTCCAACACCAAAAGGTTGATAGTCTTTAATGGAAGGGGGACTGGGGAGAGAAAGGCAAGAAGGATGTCAGATGAGAGTCTTACAGAGGTTGGACATTTTGTAGCATGCTGACATGGGTGGATGCCTAACCTGATCTCTACCTACCCACCCACCCAACTATGATTAAAACCCCACAGTAGAAAAGCAACTAAAACACCCAGAGCAGGATGAAAGTGCTTTGCTTCTCAAAGCATAGCCAGGGAGCACTGCAAGCTCTTAGAACACTCGGTTATTCAGCATGGCACCAAAGCAACATGCCACAAGGTCCACCATAATGGTTGGGGAAGAGTCTGGTAGAGACAGATGAACCATAAGCCTAGAGTGCCAGAGTCCACCTTCTACATGGAAAGTAGCCATGAGTTCTTCAGCATCTTCTAAGGAACAACAGAGAAGTGCTCAGAGTTCCTGTGGCCTGAAGAGAACCAAAGATAGGTGACAGAGTATAGAGTCTGGACATCTAGACTAGAGGCTTAGCAAGGTTTAACTACATCAACCCTAGGTGCTGCACATGAGGCCCAAGGGCTAGAAGAAACCTGCTATACCTCACTGGAAGCCAGCAAGAACCAAAGACCCAGGAAACAAGACATTCCTCTTCCAAAGCCAGGATAACAGATAAGTCACACAGCAACTTAGATCATCTCTAGAGATAACTGAAAAAGGGGTGCTAAGTAAACTGTAACTGAACTAATGTGCAGTGTCAAGAACAACAGCTTTCAGTCAACTGAGCAAATAGAGGTTTGAGCTAAGTCAGGCTCAGTAATAGAAAAATAAACAATCATTTCTGTACACTTAAGCTATGAGTGCAAATTTTTTAACCCACTATATTGTCTTATCAGTTACATATTTCCACATGAAGCAGGTCCACTGCAACTTCTTGGGAATTTACTGCCTATTTCTTTTAAGACACTTTCAAGTTAACAAAAGTACACAATCAATGCTACATACAGAGATCAATAATGGCCACAGTGGAACAATCCTAAAAGTATATACACAGCTTACCCACAGCATTATTTGTTTGTTGGTTGGTTGGTTGGTTTTGGTAATTTTTACAAGAGTGTTCAGTCATTTATCTTTCCAGAATGAGTTTGCATTAAGTGGAAGAAAGATGGCTTATGCAAGATCTCTCTTCCTGCAAAGGTGCCCTTCATCCATTTCACTGCACAAGAAAAACACCCGAAGGAAACAGCATATCCGGTCACTGCAGGGCTAGTTGCCTAAGCAATGTGTGCCTCTGTAGGCAGCTCCTCCATAGAGCAGCCTTTTTGCCATTGAAACATTGCATTATATTCTAATGCTTCGTTTATGAAGCTGTGTGATAGCAGCAGCCAAGTGCTTACTCATCAGAACATGTGGTATGAACATTCAACAGGGCTCTGTAAGTCACACTACACTTGGCTAATCAAGGGGCAGCCAACAAAGGGCAGCTGAGGACACTGGCTTGATTCAACAGCTTACTGTCTAATTAAACTAGGCAGAGAGAGCTTAAGTAGTTGGTTTCCTTGTTCCCCAACAGCATTTATTTGAAGAAAAAGAGGAACAAAGTATCATTTTTTTCTCTTTTTTAATTTTATTGTTAAATGTATTGGGGTGACATTGATTGGTAATAATTAGACAGTTTCCGGATGTACAAGTCCATGTCACATCACCTATGCATCGCATTATGTGCTCACCACCCAGAATCAGCTCCCCTTCCATCACCATATATCCTGTGTCCACTAAAGTATCATTTGTGATTACGCTAAAATGAACTTGTTCCCATGGTGTTTATTAATGATCATTTGCTTGATCCTTCTTGATAGGCCCCTATCTGGTGAATGATTGCTCAGATGCCTCTCAGATATAGATACAGAGTCCATCTAAGAAGCCCCTAACTTGCAAATCTAGGAAATACTCAAAGTGATTCCTTTCCAGAAAATAGATGAATTTTTCTTGTTTTGGAAAGCCAGATATGTATATGGCCTTTTGCTACTGCTTCCAGCACTACAAATCTAGACACTGTTCAAAGAGTAGGTTTGTGGCTTACGAATTTCGTTCTTTGTATGGGTTGTAACTAAGAACACAGACTCAGGAGTCTGACTGCCTGGTTTAGATCCTGGCTGCACCACCTACTAAATGTGTGAACTTGGGGAAATTGTCTATTTACCTTCTCTGTGCCTCAATTTCTAATCTGTATAGTTAGAATAATGGCATTGCCTACCTCATAGGGTTGTAGTGAGGATTAAATGAGTGATTTATAGGTAGAGTGCTTATGAGAAGTTTTCAGTTTTTTAAAACTCTGACCTAAACTTAAGCCTTCATAAAACCAAAAACTCTTTTTATTCTCGGAAAATTCTTTGAGTCCGTATGACCCCATCAATTTCAGACAGTGCAGGGACAATGATGGCAAGCCTTTTGCCAAATGCTAGCTCCCAGTCCTTAGGAGTCTTGTCTCTCTCCAGCAAAGTCTTAAGCCTAAAAACTTACTGCCTTTCCAACACTGCTCTTCCCTACCTTTCTCAGCTTCATTTGATCACTCTCTCTCCGTTGCCCATTTTAGCTTGATAATAACTGAGATTAGATTTTGCAGGATCATCTTCTCGAAGACCTGCTTAATCTGGAAGATTTAATTAAATACAGTCAAGGAGTGTGATTTTGGGGGGATGCTGGGACAGCTCAGCAATTGAGCACTTTCCTCATAATCGCGAGGTTCAGCGTTCAATTCCCAGCCCTGGGTTGTGCAAACCCCATATGCTGAACTGTGGCTCAGCTGCCAGCCATTGGGAGACACCAATTCAGTTCCAAACCCACACAACCCCGCATCTACCAGTGTGGAATGAAACCATGTCACAGCTATGGAGACTGCTCTGGGCCCTCCCTCCTTCTCTCTTTTTCTCTCTCTCATTTTCTCTCAAACAATAAAATAAAATCTTTAAAGAAAAAATATTTTACTTAAAAAAGAGTGTGATTTTTAAAGCAGAATACTGTCTCCTATCCCTGCATCCCCTCAAAATTTTTCTGTTTGGACTGTGAGTTAGTCCTGTGATCAGGTTGACAGAACTACTACCAGGTATAAGAAACCATATATAGGAACTTTTTAACAAGATTTATTATTTTATTGTTTTTGACAGAGATAGAGAGATGGGGGTGGGGGCCGCAGAGTAGTCTTCATAGTCATACGTCATCAGTTTTTGACATGGTTTTGTTCCATACAGGTGGGCAGGGGCTGTGCAGGGTGGGAACTTGACTGAGGGCCTCCCCCATGAGAGGCACACCCCTCCAGCCAGGGGCCAAACCAGGGGATGATAACTGAACTGGAGGCCTCTCTCATGGGAAGCACACCCCAGTTCAACATATGGGTCTGCACGGGTCAGGGCCAGGATTCGATCCTTGGTCCTCAGTGCTGCAAAGTGAACACTTAACCCACTGAGCCATCCCAGCTTCCCTGGAACCATTTTATTAGTACTAAATTCCTGGTGTACACGTATTTTTAGTTATAAATAACTATCTCTTAAACCAATAGAACAATTCAGAATTCTTAATTAGCATATACACCACTATATAAAAATCTAAAGCATCTTGTTATTATTCTTGACCTAACAAATTTCAGTTTAAAAAGCCAGACATAACTATTAGCTATTGCTTATGTACAGGTCTCCCCTTCTAGTAACCACCCTGATCCTAACATAAAACAGTGAACAGACAAAAAATATACCATATTTTTTGCTCCATAAGACGCACTTTCCCACCCCCCCAAAAAAGTGGAGGGAAAAGTGTGTGAATCTTATGGAGCGAATACTACAAAGAAGAGTGCACGTTGGGGACCTTAATGATGCCGTGGGGAAGCCTGCAGCCAGATCAGAAAGCAGGGACTGCATGGAAGGAGAGCAGGTCC
>PVKE010043433.1:0-13373 GCA_004027555.1 Craseonycteris thonglongyai | reverse complement strand
ATTTTTAAAAAAAGCGGAATATAAAATCAAATCGTTTTTCGGGTCAACGTATTTATGCGAATCTTTGTTTTCAAACATGAATTTAATAAAATCACGATATAGATCTTGACTTACCAATGAGCATCTTAATAATTGTTTGCTAACAAGGTTGTCGCCATACCTAATTACGAGGCACTGGCCAATGAAATGCAATGCCAAAGATCACACTGACAGATTGTTTTTTTTATGTTTTCTTTTATGTTTTTTTAAATGATTTTATTATACGTGTGTTTTTTATTTACTTTGTATTACATTTTGTATATATGTTTCTTTGTGTGTATATAATTTGTACAGTAAATTTATTATTTTAAAATTATTTTTGTATATTATTTTTTATTCTTGTTCAGTAATAAATATCCTTAGAAATAGCTGGTGCCCGCCGCCCTACCGATATTTTAGAATGCGCCCTAGGGTGTAAAAAGGTTGGGAACCCCTGCACTATAGTGTTATTGTAAAAGTAACCATGAGTCATAATGAGCATTTGGTTTAAACCTTTCCACTCTGAGCACTCCTTCACAACCCCACCCTGTCCCACCCACCCAGTTCACACCCTGCTCCATTTCCCAAAGTATCTTTCTTCACTGACAAGTTATTTCAGTTTTGGAAACAAATGTATAGTATGCATAACTACCAAGCAAACTTATATACCTTTTCCTTTGTTTAGTCTTATTTTGGACCTTGCCACTTTTTCAATTTAATTACCTTTTGCAGTTCAAATTTGTCCTTAAAGATTCAGAAAGTTCTTTATAACTCTCTTGAAAAAATATGTCTTTTCAATGACACCAACATTACGGAAAAAAAAAAAGATAAACCAACCAACAAAATCTGCATGAAGAGGCCAACTGGAATTGAAAATGAGTAAGCAAGTCAAATGAGTTACAGGACCCAAACTAACCCCCAAATCTCTCTGAATTCTCTCTCTTTTTTTAAAATTATTATTATTATTATTATTATTATTATTATTTATTATTATTTTTTTTTTTTTGGAGAGAGAGAGAAAGACGGAGAGAAGAGGGAGAGCCCAGAGCAGTTTTCATAGTTGCACATCATTAGTTTTCTACATAGTGCGCACAAGTGTGTTTGGGGCTGCACAGGGCAAGAACCGACCGGGGCCTCCCACATGGGCCCTGGTGGGAACTGAACCAGGGACACTCCCCAGTTCAGCATATGGGTCCACATGGGCTCGGGCTGGGATTCAATCCTCGGACCCTGGGGCTGCAAATGAGCACTCAACCGCTGAGCTATCCCATCATCCCCAGACCACTCTGAATTCTTAAGAGGGTAGTCCAAATATATACATTTTTTCTTTCTTAGAACCTACTTTCTGAAATTTTTCAATTATAGTCAGACCATAGGAATTTCCTCACCATATTGATGGGAATAACAATCTCATTTACTTTGCTATATAATCTTGAACTCAGATCACATTACATTTAGTATTCAGGAATGACTGAACCATTATAATTGTAGAGATCATTATTTTACATCAAGGAATAAATTTGCTAATATTCTTTTTATCTTTTTTCCCCTTTCTCCATTATATAGTCAGCCATCAAGTTCTGTTGATATAATCCTTATAACTAATGTTTTTAATCCTTATTCATCTATTTTCCATCTCCATAAAACTAGTGTTTAGATAAGAACATGAATGTGACTCAGTGTGTTCTGATATATTGTCCTGTTTAATGTTAACATTGTAGAAATAATCTCAACGCAAAGGTAGTTTAAATAATTCGACCAAACAAGACATTGAGATGTCAAATTCCAACCATGAGCCTTCACATTCCAATTAAATTGTTTTTGTCTGTTTCAATTCTCCAAGTTTCTAACTATAGTCACTTAATGTATTTGCCTCTGACAGATTAGTCTTCGATGTGAATTTCAAATTTTACTTTGATCATGTCCTACACATGGTCAAATCCTTCGATAGGAACTCATAGAACTTAGTCTAAAAAAACAATTCCCCAGGCATTAAGGTTTTCCATAATTTGGCCCAAACGTGCTTTACTGTGTATCCTTTCACTACTACTCTACACAAAGCAAATAATATCTTTATAATTAGCACTTCAACTACTTCAAAAATAATTTGGGACTTATACTAAAGAACTAGTTAAAAACAAATCTCCCTAAACTTTTGAAATTTTCTCCTCAAACATGATTTAAATAATTTTATTTTGAAGTATATCTAAATTTTACTCTATGTTGGACTTACTTTTATTCAACCTTTCCAAAAAGTAGATTTAAATACCATGCCTGTTCTTATTTTATTTAAGTATTTTATTTCATTTATTAAATTCTGTCCCCTGGGCAAATGTTTTCTTCTCCAATGTGGTTCATTTTTACCTTCTGTTTTTCTTTTAAGAGAAAGTAAACATCCTACCTCTTTTATAATATATTTCTTCTTTATACTTCTCTACATCATCTACGCCATATACTTTATTTTTTTATATAGTAATATCTGATAGTCTCATTAATAATGTCACACAAAAATCACATACTATAAACTGATCAAAAATATCTTAAATAATAATCACTTTAGTGAATGTAAGTCTATGAATCAAGATATTTTGAGCTATGATACTTTCAATCATTATTAACAATTAAGAAACACCTGGTCCATGACTCCATTTGCTAAGGAGGCTGTACCTTGTCAGATGCAGTTTGTGAAGTACCTTCCAAGTTTCTGCTTGTACTTACTTTAGTGATTTCAGAATTCTGTTGATAGAATGCATTTTTTGCTCCCAGCTTTCACCCCACAAGTTTCTTGTCACGTGAAAGTATTGAGAACTTAGTAAACTATAGATAAAAACCAATCATATTCTAAATTTTGAGAAACATGACTAAAGAAATATACATATTTTCCTCAGAAATCAAATACCTTAAGAAACAGAGATGTTATGGTAAAACTCTTTGATTAGTTTACATAGAGTTATTATGTCTTATTGTTTTTTTAAGTACAAGTTATTATATTTATAACATTTGATCTTTTCTGGCTATGTGTATGTGCAAAGGTGACTGCTACTTCAATAATATTGCTTAAGGTCATTTTATATTTGCTGAAAATTTTATAATTATTTTATAATGTATAAGACTCCATCTATTTAGTGGGAGTGTGTTTATTAATACATTATATGGTTTATATTTTTTTATTAAAACTATGTTTACAGTATACAAATTAATGAAAAAGATAAGTATAACAAAACTAAACACAAAGAAGTTGTATAGTTTTGTAGGACACCTTAAGGCATTACAATTCTGACAATATTTTTAATTTGATGATTGAAGGATACATAATTCCTATAATAATTTTTTTTATTTTTACTATTTTTCTTATCTTGATACAAAGCCAAGAATGTTAAAGTAATTATAGAGCACATTATTTTATCAACTGAATAGAGCCTACCACATTATAATATATCAAGAAACAAGTTGAAAATTCCATGTTCTAAGGCATTTGACACATTATGAATTTCTCTGTAAGTTAAAAATGTACATAATAAGAATTTTATAACATAAATACACCAGTAATCTGTTTTGTGCTAGTTTTGCGATATAGTTAAATATCACAGATTTTACTCTCAACCTCATCATAAAATGAACTAAAAATAGATTACTTAGCTTGTGACTTTGAATGTACATATACTTGAAACACTTATATGTGCAAAGCATTATGTAATAATGAGGAACAGGCAGTTTCTAGCTTCAGTAAATTTAACATGTTTTAGTAAGTCAATGTAAATCTCTGGTACATAGACATGATATTAATTTGCAGACTAATCTACCAGTGCCATTTTTCTTGAAAAGACGCATTTGATTAATATTCAAACACTTTGCAATTTTTCACAAATGTGTCAAAATTATCAGTGGTTATATACTGAGAAGATAAAATAAAACATATGATGGTTTTTATCTTACAATACTGTGGACACTAAGTAGGTAAACACATTTTGATCACACCATTTTCTTTTGAAATTGTATTTATTAATTTTCCCCGGAATACTGCAAAAATCAAGATGGTTTATAAAACAATAAATTTAAATATAATTATTTTCGTGATAAAAATAATATTAGGGTAAACAAACCATCAGTTGGTATTTAAATTATATAAATCAGGTTTTGAGTTGAAAAGTAAACTGAATATGAGCTTATTACTGGAGCAAAATATGTGTACATATATGACAGTGCCTAGAATAACAACGCTGAAACTGATGTACTTTTAGTTTTATGCATATTTTAAGAACTCTGTATCAGAAAGAGAATGACTAGGGGAAGCTGGGATGGCTCAGTGGGTTGAGCCCTCACTTTGCAGCGCCAGGGACCGGGGATCGAGTCCCAGCCCCGGCCCATGCGGACCCATATGCTGAACTGGGGAGTTCCCCCAGTTCAGTTCTCTCTCTCTCTCTCTCTCTCTCTCTCTCTGTCAAAAATAAATAAATAAATAAAATTTAAAAAAAAAATCTTTTAAAAAAAAAGAAAGAGAATGACTTGTAAAAAGTAGTTTATTTAAAATAATTTGTATTTGAGGAAAATATAAAAAATAACACAACCAATAATGTCATTATTCAGAGATCCACTTAGATCCTGCAATAAAAATTTGAAGATTGTGGGAAAGGGTACATCACATATCCTTCAGTTGATTTTTTATGAGCTTTACTTATTAGAAATGAACTTATGATTTGTGCATTTCCAAGTTAATATTTCATTGAAAGAGCTAGAGTACAGCATTATCTAAATATTTTGGGGAAAATCCATGCATACCAATGGTCAACTGAAGTAAGTTAACATTTATTCTTGAAAATCATGGGGCCTATTGAATTCAACTAGAAGATATTGCTGTGTGATATGTGCTGGGTTAAAATAAATAAGGAAATGTATGTATTTGATTTATAAATTTCAGTAGAACATGGAACTATAGTATCTTTAAGGTTATTTTATGCTGAATATAATTTAATAATTCATGAGACTATTCAAACAATGTGTATCTAGGAAAAATAATAACCTACAATTTAATGCCAGGCAATTTTGTTGTCAATATAAGGTTGATAGGAAACCACGTTTTTTCTATTATTCAAAAAAGTTCATCATCTCTAGAGAGCACATAACTTTCTGCCTGTTATGTCTTTGTTTTTCATTATTATGGCATTTTTTTTAAGAAAATAAAAAATATTATTTTTAAAAGATGATATTTTTGATTGTTGTATAAGCACATTTCATTTAAAAGATTATTATGAAACTAACATACTCTTACTATATAATCCAGCACTTGCATTTCTTGGTACTTACCCAAAGGAGTTAGAAACTTAAGTTCACACAAAAACCTGCAGATGGTTGTTTATAGCAGGTTGACTTGTAATTGCCAAAACTTGGAATCAATCAAGATGTCTTCAATAGCTGAATGGATAAGTAAACTGTGATATATTCAAATAATAAAATATTACTCAACACTAGAAAGACATGAACTGTCAAGCCATGAAAAGACATGGAGGAAATGTAAACGTATATTAATAAGTGAAAGAGCTATCATACTTTTCCACATATGAGATGCCCCATGAATAAGATGGCCTCTACTTTTCTAACCCAACACTAAGAAATAAATATACAGGTTACTCCTCTGAATAAGATGACCCCCAATTTTTGGTTTAACAATTTTAGACTGAAGTATCATCTTATATATGGAAAAATACGATAATTTGAAAGGCTACATACATCCATATACAGTCATATGTCATTAACAATAAGGATACATTCTGAGAGAAGTTTTAGGCAATTGTCACTTTGAGAACGTCATAAAGTGCACTTTCACGAACCTAGATGATATAGCCTAGTATACCTCTAGGTTATATGGTATTGCCTATAGCTCCTAGGCTATAAGCCTATATAGCATGCTACTGTACAAAACAACACAAAATTGAATCAAATGCAAGAGAAAAGGATAATGATGCAATCAAAAGCATTAAACACAACAGGTTTGAGGCTGCTGCTGGTATAATAACGTGGAATACTGTTTCACAGCAAACTTTTTTATAAGTACAGAGAGTATAATTGCAAATAACGGGGAAAAGTATAGTATAGTTAATATACAAACCATTAATATAGTTGTTTATTATCCCTCTCTAGTATTATGTAATTAATTAGATGTGATAAACTTTTAAAAGACTGGCAGGGCAGTAGGTTTGTTTATACCAGCATCACCACAAATATGTGAATAATGCATTGCAGTACTGTATTATGATGGCTGTGACTCACAAGGTAATAGGAATTCTTCAGCTCCATTATAATCTTATATGATCACCAATGTATATGTGGTTCCTCATTGACTGGAATGTTATGGGTCATATGACTATGGATAATATTTTGGAAAAGGCAAACCTGTGGAGATGGTATAAAGATCAGCAGTTACCAGAGGTTAGGAGGGAGGGAAGAATGGATAAATTGAGCAGAGAGGGTTTTTAGAAGAATGAAAATATTCTGAATGATACTCTAAGGGTGACTATATGTCATTAAAATTTTTCCAATTCTGGGTGATGAGCACATAATGCAATACATAGGTGATATAATATAGTTTTGTACATCTGGTAACTATCTAACTGTTACCAATCAATGTCACCCCAATAAATTTAACAATTAAAGAAAGAAAAGGAGAAAGATTATTTGATTATATTTAAAAAAAAAAAAATTGTCCAAACCCACAGAATAACAGTACCAAGAGTGAGAATGTCAACTAGGAACTTTTGGGTGAAAATGATGTTGTCAGTGTAGGTCTGTCAATGTAGACTCAGCAAACGTATCACTCTGACGCTACTAATAGTGAGAGAAGCTATGCATGTGTGGGGGTAAGTGGTAAATCAACACTCCTGCTCAATTTTGCTGTGAACCTAAAACTATTGTAAAAACTAAAAATAATTAATCTAGTAAAACTTTAAGATATTGATATCTATCTATCATCTATCTGTCTATCTATCTATCTATCTGTCTATCTATCTATCTATATTAGAGACACATTGATTTAAAACTTTTGTCTAACCATTAGATGATTTAATGTATTATACTGATATATAAGATACTATATGGGTAATTTAATATCCCAATGTTACATTCATTGTAAAGCACTGTGGTAGATAAAAGGGGATTTTTTTTTTAATTAAAGTTTAGATGTTATTTTTAATTGAATATGAAGGTAAACTCCACTTCTTGCAGTAAATCATGACATAACAGATATTCATATCACATTTGTAAATTTTGA
Source organism: Craseonycteris thonglongyai (assembly GCA_004027555.1). Taxonomy (NCBI): domain Eukaryota; kingdom Metazoa; phylum Chordata; class Mammalia; order Chiroptera; family Craseonycteridae; genus Craseonycteris; species Craseonycteris thonglongyai. The sequence goes on along the minus strand of PVKE010043433.1, from coordinate 6,091 downwards.
ATAAAGAACAATGATGTGCCTGATTTCTACATATACTTTAATTACAAATACAGTATACACATATGGCAAATCTTTGTTTTAAGAAGGGGGCAAACAGACTGATTATCACTGGTAATTCAGAGATGCAGTTGCTAAATAAATGGTTTGAAAAGTGTCACATTAATAAAGGAGTAAATAACTTCTGGAAACAGATGGTCTTAAATAGGATGAATATGGTGTAAATTCCATTTGAAAAGAGTAGCAAAGATAAATAGAGCAATGTGTACTTTATAATTACCTATATTTTACCTGTACATTATTTTTAAGCTTCTTATTGAAGGTTTTTGTAGCACTTCTGCTATTTTTTCTTTTCTGGTTTATTTTGTATATCTATGTTACAATGCATTCTTTCAAGTAGAGGTGGTTTGTTATCTCATAAAAGGTCTTGGCAGAGTGAGGAAACTTGCAAGCCTGTAAGTCTCTCAGTTATATTGACTATAGCAATTTATCCAGGAGCTCTTGACCTTGGCTTCATCGAACTATATAATACAAATTTCTTTATAAAACAAGAAATTTGCATTATATAGTTTCTGAAGGCATTTCTACTGTTACAATTCTGTGACTCTTATAGATTTATATTTGATTCTTTAAGTAGTGCAAAATCCGTTGAGAATCCATTGAGGAGTTTTTTCTCTCCTCAATCTAACTATTTTTGTTGTCCTTGTTGTGACCTCCTTATCTCAAACACTTAAATGTTGAGTAATTAGTACAATGTGATTAGGCCTTGGAAACAATCAGTTTCTCTCTCTTTTTTTTTTTCTTTTCTATTTTAACTTCTACCTATGTGTCAAAGTGTTTTAACATTTGTCTGATATTACCAAAACCTAACAGCAAAGAAATACCTACTATATTCGGAGTGCCAAATATCTTCTAAACACTGTGACTGGCACATGTAAATTTTATGTGTAATTCTTACAACCACTCTAAAAGAGTGATATTTATCTACATTTTATTATTTATTTATTTTTAGTTTTTATTTTTAAGATTTATTTTTATTGTTTTTGACAGAGAGAGAGAGAGATACAGAGACAGAGAGAAAGGAGAGGGCCTAGAACAGTCTCCATAGTTGTGCATCATCGGTTTTTCCACATAGTTTCATTCCACTGGTGGGTGCGGGCTGCACATGGCAGGAACTGGGCCAGGGTCTTACCCCAGTGAGAACTGAACTGGGGGCACTCCCCAGTTCAGCATATGCGTCTGCACAGGGCGGGGCCGGGATTCGATCCTTAGGCCCCAGGACTGCAAAGTGAGCACTTGACCCACTGAGCCATCCTGGCCTCCCCTACATTTTAAAAATTGAGTGATTCAAAGTTAAACTCATGTCTAGGATCAGACTTCATTAAATTGTAGGGACTGATTTAGACTTCTGTCTCCCTAATTAAAAAATGACACAGTTGATAAATCAACTTTATACGTCACTTTTCTTACAAGAAGTTATTTTAAACTTGTGATTACATTTTTTTAAGTTGCAACTTCTCCATTTTGACCAAAAGTAAACAAATAGAAGATTTTTGAAGGAAAAATTATTTCTTGAAAAGAGAATCAATTAGGAATCGGTAACGTGTTGTTTTGGAAATGTAAGGGAAATGAGTAGGGAAAATATTTTTGTTGTTTGTCTCTTTATACTCTTTATTTGAATAGTAAATATTTCAACATTTGCTATTTGGAAGTCCCTCATTCATACCTTGAGATATATTATGCTGAAAATAAACAGTTACTGTTCTGGGTGTTTCTCACTCAAGCTCTAGATACTGCTTCCGAGAATAAAGATTGCTATGACAGCAGAAACTTGGAGAAAGCTTTGCTTCCCTCACTGAGATTGAAAAAGAGGTCACAAAGGGAAGTGATTTTAATGATTTATCATTCTTTGTATAGTTGTAAATTACGTAGTAGGAGTAAATGGGTCTGGTGCCCCCAGAAAGGTCATAAGATCTGTGGTTTAATTTTCCATGTGTTGAATGACTGTAGGAGTTGAGATAGTGGAGGGAGAAACGAGAACAGTAGGAGGAGGTTATCAGAGATCAGAATGTATGAAATTGAGACTATGGAAGGAGAGCATTGAAATTATAGAGAAAAAGTATGGGCTATGACTAAAATAGTGTGTGAATAAAGTTAGTGTAGAACACAAGATTACTGAAAGGATAAAAAAGGAACCAAGAATTCAAGCTTTGAAAGAATCTGCCTCATTAATTTTAAAATCAATATTTCTATAATATTCTTACTTCACTTAAACTCAAATGCTAAAAATCCAACCTCTCGTTCCTGAGTTCATTATATCTATTATTTTTACATTATATAACATTTTTTAACATAGTGCTACATGATATTTACTTCTAAGTAACTTCAAAATAATTTTTTGTATGAACTATTGTCCATATTGAGCGCCCAAAAGTTTCTTATGCCCACCTTCTACATAATGATTCCAGAGTTACAGTACAACTTTCCACTCTGTTAGCTGCTGCTGTTTCCAGGGAAGATGGATTTACCTCTGTGAAGTCTGAAGGTGGAGTGAGATGAGTTCATATTCCCTTAAGAAGCATGTGCCACAGGAACAACCAACGTGCCATTCTTTTAGATCAAGTCCTCCGCTATTAGTTTTGTTTCTTCGTTTCTAGACATCTGAAAAGTTTAGATCACCTGCATATTGAATAGTTTTTCAGGTGTTCAATATTAAAAAAACAATGTTTACATAGCAGTCAAAGTCATCCATCAGGAGAAAGAAGACTGAGTTGTAAGATCCAGTGGTTAAGATTTGTAGTCTGATGGTATAAATAGGCAGAAGCCTATCTTGTGTGGACTTCCCTGCTCGCTGCATGGTATTTTTTTTTCACACTGTTTTCTTTACAATTTTTTTTTTTATTAAGGCCTTAAGCACCTTTACATCTAAACACTGCCTTTAAAAGTCTGTTTTAAATGTACCACTTTAAAATGTACTACAACACCTGCTAAGAATGAACAACTTCTCAACCTGATCACCAAAATTCTGATAATTTTTTATTTTTTTATTTCTCAAAATTTTTTAGTGTTTGTCCTGGGAGAAAGAAAATGGATGGATTTAGAAATAAAAATACAGAACTATTTACATATGGTCCGTCATCTTACTTATTTGTGTAAATGTTTTGGCTTCGTTATCAGAGGCTTTTCAGAATTTATACAGAGACCTTTAATATCATAGGCACTCAATAAATACTTCATAGAAATTAATGTGAAAGTACTGTGAGCCTCAAAATATCAAGTCTGTTGTTATTCTTTAGTGTAGACAAAAGGCCAAGCTTATAGCTAAGACTTTCTTTCATTGGGGAATTATCAAGTAAATTGTTCATCTTTGGCTCCATCCTGTGTTTTCGCATGGTCTCTCTTAATATTGACACCGTATTTTTTCTGACTTTAGGTTCCCTGGTACTTTACAGTAACACTTGTTCCTTTCAAATAAAAATAAATGTATATAACCCTCATAATTCCATGTTTCTGTTAGAAAAATATGTGTGTATGAATGACTATACAACACAAATGGAGAGACTGAATTACTGTCTAAAATTTGTTTTTTATTTCAATATTAGTTAAATGAATTAATTGTCTGAAAGTACAATTATATTGTATCAGACATTCTTATTTTTTGTATGTGATATAGTCATAGCTTCCATATACCTCTTTGAAAATTAATGAAATTATACACGCACACACAGAGAATATGTGTCATGCAGTTTAACAAACCTTTAAGTAAACTAATAACCCCAAACAATATTTTTAATGCTTATAATCCATTATCTTAAAACAGGTGAAAAGATATCCATCTAAGGCTCAAAACTAACATATATTAATCAGAATTTTTTTATTCTAAATTTGAATATTCCTGGAATATTGGTATACTCTAGTTACCTATAGTTTCCTGGACTTCCATCATTTATAGCAAAGATGTCACCCATATATTTAATGCACCTGGGCTTAGAGTATATACTATTTGACTTATGTTAGAGAGGATTTATCTTCTCAGTGGAACTATTGGGATAAGTTTGGGGATTCAGCATCAACAATAGAATAATCTATCGACATAGAAGCCAATCATAAACATTCATGTTTAAAATATTCAGTATCAAAATACAGTATGAAATGGAGTTTATGTGGATGGCATCATATTGCAGTGTAGGTCTGATACTCCCATGGATTAGTTGCAATGAGATATCTTCACTCAGTCACACTTGGTCTGAATTTGAACTGCCAGGTCTGCCCAACTAGCAACATATTGTAAACAGTCAACAGAAATGGACACTAGGTAAAGTGGTTGGATGGGTTTTACTCAGCTATAGTATGACAATAGGAAGGACAGTCCAGTGTAAATTGAACTCAGATCTGTGAAATAAAAGGCTTGAAGCTTTTTAATCTAACAGAGAGGCACTGAGGCATTGAGAGGGGTTCGTCCACGTGACTATATCTGCATTTGTTAACTGCTGCTTATCCAGAGAAGAAATAAACTGTCTTTATGAAAGAAGGCAGTGGTGTAAATTGAAGAGATGAGTCTATTGAAGGTAGGTTCCAACCCTCCCACGGGGACTGGGAGAAAGAGTCTGAGAATTATGCCTCTAAATGTTTGAATTATGCCTCTAAATGTTTGGTTTTCAAAGAGCCAACTCTCAGTTCCTTGGGGAAACAGTTTTGGGTGGTAGATTTACATCTCAAAGGGCAAGGAAGAACTTAAAGTTGCCAGATTTCTCAAGTAACTTCTTCGAAAGGATTTCCGGGGCTTATCAGGCTATCAGAAGATTTATCTGAAACAAAAAGTGAATATTCCTGACAGAACTGAGCTGTCTCAGACAGGCATTTTAGGAGGGCCCACGGTTACCCTAGAAACAGGGCTTTAAGCTGCTAGATGTCAATGCTACACTGTGCTCAAGTAGTGTAGAGGTTTGAACATAACTGTTATCTGCTGAAAGATCTGCACTTCTTAATATCATTAGCATTTGTTAGATTTTTTTACCCCCTTCATTACATTTTATTTGATTGAAGAATCTCAATTTTAGCTATGGGTTACAACTACAAACACAAATAAAAGGTGGCGGGGTAAGTATAAAGTAATATATTTGCACACCAGATACCCATCTTTTTTTCCTCCATTTTCTCTGGTTTGTTTAAATAAACACGACATTGCTAAAATTGTCATTCTTTAATCAAATTTTTAAAAGTTTATATGTGTTTATCATGCCACTATGTATCTGTGTGTCTTTAAGAACCTGTCTTAGTGTAGGGTGGGGGCCAAGAGTTCAGCAGGAAGAGTTCAAGAGTCTAACCACAGCTCCAATGTTAAGTTATTTTATAAACTGAGAAAATGTTCTTAGCATTTATGCCCCTGCTATCTGGTCGAATAGATGAGGGGTGTTTGATTAAATGATCTCTATAAAAGACTCTTGGCCTCACAACTGTGAATTTATGAGTCTAATTTAATGATCGTGTTAAATCAGCCTATATGCCATAAAGTACACTAAAAGCGGAGTGGCATGCCAAAAGATGCAGCATGTTCTCAAACTTAGGAAGTGAGTACAGCATGAGGGCTTTATGGGGATGCCTGTTATGGGAGTGAAAGGATATTTCTCACTTCAAAATAATTGAGATCAGTCACAAGGATACCCTAAATTTATTCAATTATTTGGAACATTTCTTTCTGCACTACTCATACGTGCCATAATTTATTTCAAGTCAGATATTTATAACCAGAATACATTATTCATTTACCTGTTCAGTCACTCGTTATTCATTTAATCATAGTTTTATTCCACAGCTTTTAAATAATTTTGTCAAAAGTCCCATCATATTTCACTGAATAAATACATAGAACTTTTCAATAATAACAATAGTCCATATTTTTTGCAACTCTATATGTTCAAGTATACAGAGTAAATAATTAGAACATAAAATATGGGCCATCGTCAAACTGACTTCACTCTGTAACTTGTCATTTTTAAGTTACTCAAATATGAAAGTTATTTTAATGCTTTCATTTTCAGTATTTGCCTCATCTAGCAACTTTAAACATAAGTATATACTCGCTACTTTTTCT
>PVKE010043432.1:0-13428 GCA_004027555.1 Craseonycteris thonglongyai | reverse complement strand
ACGCATTTACCTTTTAAATTAATGAAACAATATGATTCCTCCCAGTCTGTGTTAAAATTATAGGTTCGTTTTCTCTTATTTGGTCCACTCATTTTAGGACTAAAAAAATAAAAATAAAAATAGTTATAGAACTACAATATCATATCCAATTGCCACCATAATAATAGATTACCTACCTCGCTTTTAGTTCATTTAAAATCGAATCTATCAAAACACTGTGATCCTAGCTAACCGTCACGACCCGATCAGTCCAGCAACCGCAATCAAAATGGCAACTTGGCGTCTCCCGGTTTAAACAAGACGCGACATGTATAAAGGCGAAAGCTAGGGAAAAACTTATACATACGATATCACAAACATACCAACGAATATAATAAACCTGTGTAGATACTCAAACAATATTTTAAAATTCTTACAAATGTATAAAAATAAATTATAGTTTTACTTAGTGTTTATGAAAAACTTTTGATGCAGTCAAATAATGGCCAGCTCACACAAATCTGGCCGCGGGCGCCGGAACAGGGTTGGGAATCCCTGCAGACTCATGCAGTCTCCAGCAGAGGTCTCCCGCGTCCCCTGGTCTTAATAGCTTTCTTAATTAGTTTTCCCCAGTCCCTAGCTTTGAACAATATTGTTCTTAGCTTGATTCATAGAATGTCCCCTGCCTCCTGCTTTACGTAATGACCCAAAACTTGTGATTTGTGTCCCCGTGCTTGCTTATTGTAACCATTATGGCCCAGCATTCTTTCCAGGCTGTTCTGTTCCTGGGTTGATAATGCTAGAATGGCTAGTTAACCAGAAGAAAGACCACAGGCTCCATGAAGCTGATCGGAATCCCTCTGGAACCCTCACGTAGCCCCTGGAAAAATACCAAGACCTCCCCTTAAATAGCCCTAACCAGACTGAGAAGCACACGCAGTTTTTGAAGGTGGAAACCTGCTGCCTTCTCAGGTCCCCGATATTCTGACATCAGACTCTTATTCTATAACCCAACTCCTGTGTTGGTCTATTGGCTGAACAACACAGGCAGCATGAGCCTGGATCTGGATGTCCTCCAGTAACTATTCTACATACAGAGAGAAGCATTTATTGTTTATTTTATGTTTTATTATTTATTTACTTAGTTCTACATTTCAGAAATTGTACAAAAACTTACTGTGCCTTTTCATGCATTATAGTATCTACCAAAGTTTAATGTATTAGAAGCATGTTTTAACTTGTGCTATTTTTATGTGTATCTCATAATAAATCTTCTCTTGTCATCTCTATTTAATCAGAGAAAGTCATAAAATTGTCAGATGAACAAAATACAAAAATCTGACACTATTTCTGATTACTAGCCCATAAATCAGATATTTTTTCAATACTGCACATGCTAAGGCAAATTCAGATACAATTTTATTTCCGAGGATTTCTGCAACTATAACACTTTTCACATGTTTGTGCTTATCAAAAATACTTTGTTTTTGTTGACTAACTTCCTAATAAGTAAATGCCATAACTGCTAACATATAAATAATAAGCATATTTTTGTACATTGGAGTTGTGCATTTATTTTTAATTTCTAAAAGGGTTATCTGTTGCTAAAACAAAAGAAATCTGAACTCTCCTGGACCATAGGTGTGTGGAAGAAAAAGGTGTTCTATAGAAAGTAGCCTATCAGGGGAATCTCACCATAAAGTCCCAATGGGACAGGGCATGATGGCTAGTCACACCCTAAGTATATAACTTAATTTAATGTAAGGTTTCTCTTTGTCTTAAGCAAGTCTTGTCCATTGCTTTTATGTATCTAAGTTAACACACCTTGAAATAAGCTAATCACCCACCCTCAAGAGAGCATGTATTCTTGGTAACTATCTTGTAATCCACCTTACATTCTCCCACTTTCATGCACTCTTATGTTCCCTCCATAATTTCAAATGCATAAAAGAAACTGCAAAGCTGTCATTCTCCAGAGCATGTGAAGTAATACTTTCCGGCAATTCTTGTTAGTTTGGGCTCAAACTCTTTATTTTCTTAAGGGCTTTAAAAAAAAAAGATTTATTTTATTGTTTTGAGAGGAGAGAAGGGGAGAGGACCCCAACAGCCTCCAGAGTTGTACATCATTAGTTGCAACATAGTTTCGTTCCACACAGGTGAATGTGGGGCCGTGTAGGGCTGGAACCGAATAGGGGGCCTCTTGCATGGGAGGCAAAAACCTTCTCCACAAGGCTATTCCAGTGGCCACCAGTTGCACCAGTTACGTGTATGAGGTCACATAGGTTAGAGCTGGGATTTGAACCTTGGACCCTAAGACTGTGAGTCAAGTAAGTACTCAAGAGCTGAGGCATTCAGGCATCCCCCAAGCACCAATTACTTCTGTTTGAACAGCATTTAGTCATTTGAGAACTATTTCAAATATAGACACAAGCAAACAAAAAACATGTTTGCCATAGCTGTTGAGGAGAGAAACTGGCATTTACAACCAGTGATTCAGACTTCAATTTCCAGTAGGCACGTATGTACCTTCAAAGTCATATCCACATAAGAACGTCCAAACCTGTAAGAGAATCTTTCTATGAGTTTGAGACAAACAAAGAATACACCTGAAACAAGATTTCTAGGGGAAGCCAGGATGGCTCAGGGGGTTAAAGGCTCACTTTGCAGCCCCAGGGACTGAGGATCGGATCCTGGCCCCTGCCCAACCAAACCCATATGCTGAACTGTGGCGTGCTTCCCGTGCGGATGGCCCCCAGCCCAGCTCCTCCCCTGTACAGCCCCCGCTCACCTGTGTGGCACAAAACCATGTTGAAAACTGATGATGTACAACTGGAAATGCACTCAGCCCTCCCCCTTCTTCAAAAATAATAAAATAAATAATTTTTTAAAACGTCAAAAATAAAGAAGAAAGCCAAAGGAAAATAAGATTTGTATCTATATAGGAGCAAAAATAAGAATTATACCCAACTTCTCCTCAGAAGCGGTGCAAGCAAGAAGAAAGTGTAGTGAAATATTTAAGTGTTGAGAGAGAAAAAAATTAATCTGGAATTCTATACCCTGCAAAATTACCCTTCAGAACTAAAGAAAAAATAAAAAGACTTTCTCAAACAAACAAACATTGAGGGAATTTGTTGCCAGTATACTTACCTTGCCAGAGTTGTCAAGTTTTTTAGCAAGAAAAAAATTAAATTAATATAGGTCAGAATTTTGAGCACAATGACAAGAAAAGCTTTTTTCAAAAATATGTATTCTTTTAATTCATATAATATATATGCTAAGAAAAAGGAGAAATCATATAAAATATTCAATTAATCCATCAATGAAAGAAGACAAGACAAAAATAGGAACAAGGAAAATCAATGGAAAACAGTAACAAATACAATAGCTATTAGTACAAATGTCAGTGATCACTTTAAACATCAGTGTTCTAAAAACAATAATTAAAAGACAGAAATAGTCAAAATGAATCAAAACATATTACTAAGACCCAACTATATGTTGTCTAATAAAACCCCACTTTAAATACAAAGACATATATAGATTAAAAATAGATGGATAAATAAATTATATAGCATGCAAAGACTAATCAGAAAACTGAAGTACCTACATTAATTTCAGAGACACAAGAGCTGAGAGGAAAATTATCAGGAATAAAGAGGGTCATTGCATAATAACAAAGGACTCAATAGTATAAGACATAGCAATCTTTAATGTATATGCACCTAACCACAGAGCATCAAAGTACATATGGCAAAATTGATAGAACTGAGGAAGCCGGGATAGCTGAGCAGGTTAAGCGCTGTCTTTGCAGCCCCAGGGACCGAGGATTGAATCCCAGCCCCGGCCTGTGCACACCCGTATGCTGAACTGGGTTGTGCTTCCCATGCGGAAGGACCCCACTTCAGTTCTCACCCCCTGGTTTGGCCCCTGGCTCGAGGGGGCATGCCTCCCATGTGGGAGACCCCCAGCCTAGTTCTCGCCCTGTGTGGCCCCCGCCCACCTGCGTGGAACAAAACCATGTCAGAAAAAACTGATGACGCATAACTGTGGAGAATGCCCTGGGCCCTACCCCTTCTCTCTGTCTCTGTCAAAAACAATAAAATAAATCTACAAAGAAATTGATAGAACTGCAAAAAGTAAATGAATCCATTATAGTCGGAGACTTTAACACTATCAGAAATGGATACATCCAGGGGAAGTCGGGATGGCTCAGTGGGTTAAGCGCTCACTTTGCAGCCCCAGAGACTGAGGATCAAATCCCCTCCCCAACCCATGTGGACCCATATTCTGAACTGGAGAGTGCCCCCAGTGCGGTTCTCACTGGGGTGACACCCCGGCCCAGTTCCTGCCTGTGCAGCCCTGCACCCACCTGTGGAATGAAACAATGTGGAAAAACCAATGATGTGCAACTATGGAGACTACTCTGGGCCCTCCCCCTTCTCTCTGTCTCTGTCTCTCTCTCTCTGTCAAAAACAACAAAAATAAATCTTTAAAAAAAGAAATGGATACATCCTCCAGGTAGCAAGTAAATAAGAACATAATTGAAATCAGTAGCACCATCAATTAACTAGATATAGTTGGTATCTATAAACTACCTCCTCCGACTATAGCACATTACACATTTTTCTCAAGCTCACAAAGAATATTCACCAAGACAGATGACATTCTGGGTCATAAAACACATGCTTAAAACATTTTTAAATAGAAATAAAAAATGTATGCTCTCAGACCAGAAGGATTTAAATTAGAAATCATACTTAATAGTGAAAAACTAAAAGCGTTTCTTCCAAAATCAAGAACAAAATAAGGATGCCCTCTCTCACCACTGTTATTCAACATAGTATTAGAAGTCCTAACTAGAGTAATCAGGCAAGAGAAAGGAATAAAAGGCATCCAAATTGGGAATGAAGAAGTGGTCACTTTTTGCAGATGACTTGATTCTTTATACAGAAATCTATAAAGTCTCCACCCCCTCAAAAAATGTTAGAAACAATAAACAAATACAGTAAAGTAGCAAGATACAAAATCAAGGTACAAAAATCCTTTGAGTTCCTATATACTAACAGTGAAATTTCAGAAAAAGAAATTTTAAAAATTCCTTTTGCAATTGTAACAAAAAGAGTGAAATGACTAGGAATAAACATCAAAGGCTGTGAAGGACCTATACACTAGAAACTGAAAGACATTATTCAAAAAAATTGAAGCAGACACAAAGAAATAGAAAAATATCCCATGTTAGTGCACTGAAAGAATCAACATATTAAAAATGGCCATATCACCCAAAGCAATATACAATTATGCAGTTCCCATCAAAATTCCAATGATATATATATTTTTTTAATAGAACAAAAAATCATGAGATTTCTATGGAATCACAAAAGACACTAAAGAGACATAGCAATCCTGAAAAAAAAAAGAACAAGGCTGGAGGTATAATGTACCCTAACTTCAATTTATAGTACAAAACAACAATAACCAAAACAGCACAGTATTGGCAAGACAAAAACAGAAACAACAACAAAAACAAACAAACAAAAAAACACAACGCACAGACCCATGGAATAGAGAATATAGAAATAAACCCATATACACGTAGGCAGATAATTTTTGGCAAAGGAGCCAAAAATATAAAGTGAAGAAAAGGAAGTCTCTTCAATAAATGGTGCTGGGAAAATTGGAAAGCCACGTGCAGAAGAAAAAAACTAGACTGCTATCTGCTACCATATGCCAAATTTAACGCAAAATAAGTCAAAGACCTAACTATAAAACCTGAAACAATAAATTGACCTAAAGAAAGCATAGGTGCTAAATTTATAGACCTTGAATTTAGAGAGAATTTTATGAACTTAACTGTAAAAGCAAAAATAAATGAACGGGACTATATCCAACTTAAAAGTTTCTGCACAGCAAAAGAAACTATCAACAAAACAAAGAGATAACCAACCAAAATGGGAGGAGATATTTGCAAACAACGTTTCCAATAAGGGGTTAATAAAATATATAAAACACTGATTCAACTCAACAAACACATATCCAAAATACAGTATATTAAAAACTGATATAACTCAACAATAAAACAATTTAAAAAATGATCAGAAGACCTGAACACTTCTTCCATGAAGACCTACAAACTATGAAAAGATGCTCAACTTCACTAGACATTAGAAAAATGCAAATCAAAACCACAATGAGATCCCACCTCACACCTGTGAGAATGGATCTATCAACAGGAAAGTAATAACAAGTGCTGGAAAGGTTGTGGAGAAAAAGGAACCCTCATGAACTGCTGGTGGGAATGTAAACTGATACAGTCACTATGAAAAACGATACGAAGATTCCTCAAAAATTAAGAATAGTTACCACATGACTCAGCAATTCCTCTTCGGTGTATCTACCAAAAAACTCGGAAAACTTCCCACAGCTACATGTACCCCGATATTCACTGCAGCATTGTTCACAGCAGCCAAGAAATGGAAACAACCAAAGTCCCTCAACAGATGATTGCGTAAAGAAGCTGTGGTACATTTACACAATGGAATACTACTCAGCCATAAGAGAAGATGAAATACTGCCGTTGGTGACCACATGGATGGATCTTGAGATCATCATGCTACAGCAAAATATGCCAGATGGGGGGAAAAAATCAAGAACCATATGACTTCACTCATGTGTGGCATATAAAACTGAAAGCAACAAAGGAACAGGACAAATGAAAACAAATATATGGTGATGGAAGGGGAACTGACTCTGGGTGCTGAACATTCATTAGAGGGTCCAGTTAAGACAGTTATTATAGCAGAAGTCTCAAACTGTCAGAGCTGGGAAGAATCTTGGAAATTACCAACTCCTGGCATGGAAGTTCCTTATTGGAGATGCCCTGGACTTACTGATGCGGGTGGGCTTGTAAACATCTGTATTTGAGCAAAGCTCCCAGGTGATTCTGGCTCACACCCAGATCATGAACCACTGACCTACCTCAGGAAGGGTAAGTCTCCAGATACCTGGCTCTCTACACCTGCAGTCCAAAGGCCCAGCCAGACCCCTGAGATATTCTAACTTCACAACAGAAAAATCTCAGCAAGTTCTACTAACATTACAAGGCTAAGCAAAGCTTTTTCTATCATAATGGCTTTTTTACCACGTAAATAACACTGGGCTTTTCCAACATACTTTAGATTTTATACTTCTACTATGGCATCAATACATTTGTTATTTCTTACTTATTAAATAATAGCACATTACAGATTCCTATTATGTTGAAGCTGGAGGGCAACTAACCCACCTATTCATTTGAAAGATGAGGAAACTCATACCAGACATATCAGTAACTTGTCACAAGTTTCTAGAATTCAATTCTTTTTTAGGTCAACAAATTAAACTAGATTTCTCTCCCATGGTTACCATCTGACTAGATAAATTAATAAGAAGTACACGGTGTCATTACATTATGATTTGTGTTCTTTCAGGTATAGTTCAATTCTTGTGATTTCTATGAAGGTTTCTGTTGAAAATCATTGTGACTGCACAACAGTATGATGATAAATGAAAAGAAGACAACAAAATACTTCACTGATACTTAAAACACTATGCTCCATTTTAATGTGTAGATAAGTCATGTAAATCAGAGAGGAATTTAAGAAAATTTCTTAAGAAATAACAATTTTAGGTAGGCAATTGTAAGGAAGATGACAGTTATGCATGCCAAGGCCACATGATTCTTCCATAGTCCCCAAGGTGAGATGTCGATGCCCTGGCTTATCAAGTATTCTTCACCAGTACATCTGAAATTCAACAGAAAAGGAATATGACTTCAATTTCAACATCTGCCAAATTTTATTCAATATATTCATTGTTCCTTAAGAGAAGCCTATAGCCTTCACCAAATCTTAACTATCCTTCCATATAAAATATATAACAATGAATGCTTACAATTCTGCTAGATACCGTGATAAGCAACCTGCATGTGAACACTTCAGTTAATTCCTAGAACAATTCGATGGGGTAGATTTTATACACATTAAGAGAAGAAAAGACATTTAAGGAACATAGTCTAGTTCACACATTCATACTTTGAACTCAGTTGTCTCTCCAGAGTCATTTGTTTCCAAATCTATGATGCTGCTCTCTCCTCAAAGGACAAAAACATTTACTAAGTAATTTTTCACTTAGTCTTGATGAGGAAAGCCTCAGCTTTAGCAGGTGATTTCTAAGGCCCTTACAAAAATAATCAAAGCTCTTTATAGAATTCATTACCCACAAATCAGCCACACAAAACAACACAGGCTAAAAATTCGAAAACTAGGAGAAGAGGTGAGGACGGGCTTCCTGCCACAGTTGTACTCCGTCAGCTCCTGCACCAGCACAGGAATGAGCATCTCAGTTGCTCACCTACGAGACCTCACCAGCCGGCCCAGGTAGCGGGTGTAGAGCAGGATGGAGCAGCCCTGCCACAGATTATAAAGCACCGAGGACTAAAAAATACCTGCCACAGGCACAAGTATACCTGCTGCCATTTTGCATGACTCTTGGAATTAACTAGGTCCAAAGAAATCATCATACCCGGATCAAAAGAGCGGGAGAGGGCAGCATAAAGAAAGCTTCTTTGTCTTAGAGGTTTCCTGGCAATACAGCTGACCCTTGAACAATGTTGGGTGTTAGAGGTGCTGACACGCCCCACAGACTAAGGGGATTCCTTTTCATCATACTGGAATATGTATTTATTTCTCTAGAGGTCACATCCCTCATTAGGCAGTATTCCAAGTCAGTTTTTTAAAAAAAGGCAAAGCTGTGCAGAGTTTGATTTCATGATGTCTCATAGATGCAGGGAGAAGGGGCAAGTGCCAGCACGGTGGCAAGAAATGTTCACTCCCTTTCTGCTTCAGCTGTCCTTGTAGCTCTTGCTCCTGACCATGAGCTGGGCTCACAGGAAGCCATAAGTTCATGGATCCATTCACTTCACATAACCACACACTGCGGATACTATGAGGCCTTGCGAAAAGTATCAGATCAGCTCATTTCAAACACAAATGTTCTGAAAGTCAGAACTTATACCCATGAACAAAACAACTTCAGTCTCTTTTAAAAGGCTCAAGCAAACAGCACATAAGAACCATTTCTTCAACGTAAATACAATGCTGACCACAAAATACCTAGGAGTTACATAGTACTTTCACATGGATGAATAAACAACAACTCACTTTACACATAAGAAAACTTACGTTCAGAGAAGTCATTGTCCCTGAAAGGACAGATACCAGCTCTAAGCCCAGTGGCCTTTCTACATCACACTACCCAATGAGCAAACCCATTGTGACACTAAGTGCTAACTTACATGGCAAAGCTACAGGTATTGTTTGCTGTTACATTGAGTCCTGGGCAGAAGTTCAGTCCCAAAAATTCATTATGCTGCAAAGCCTATAACACAAGGGGGGTTGGGGGCAAGGTAAATAGTGTTGAATTTCAAAGTGTTTCCTAAGAATGATCACAATCCCATCTTCCTACTTTAATTGTTATTGTTATTTCTGAAAACAAAGCAAGCTTCACATTCACACTAAAGAAACTAAATGATTTTCTCCCAGCAGTTAAGAGGCCTAGGCTTGGGATTTTGGTTTCTAGTTCAAAAGAAGTAAAGTGTTAATATTTGGCCAAGAGGGCTTTCTTATCCCATTGTTCTTTCCTCTTTTTCTCCCCAATGTTATAACCCCCAAAACACTATAATTAAAATGGTGTGGTACTTAATGACTAGTGTTAATCATGGTAACATCTTTTATAACATTCTTGTTTGTATTCATCAAAACCACTTACAGCCTAGGGAGTCAGAAACGCAATT
Source organism: Craseonycteris thonglongyai (assembly GCA_004027555.1). Lineage (NCBI taxonomy): Eukaryota > Metazoa > Chordata > Mammalia > Chiroptera > Craseonycteridae > Craseonycteris > Craseonycteris thonglongyai. The sequence goes on along the minus strand of PVKE010043432.1, from coordinate 3,620 downwards.
ACATGTACATGATATAAAGACACTTTTCTTTGGAAGTGATTACATCTTCAAGTCAATAGTAGCTGTGAATATTATGGTCTTGGCTTTTCTCCTAATATTCCTTGCAATATAAAACATGTATTCTAAGAGAGGAGGAGGAATGGGGTCTGATGGGAGGGAGCTGATAAGACACAAAGCCCCACCCACCAAGCGGGTAGTGTTTGAGAAACGGAATAGCCCTTAGAGCAATTGTTTTGGAGTCTAATAATAAACTGATATAAAACTAAAAATAAGAAAATAAAAAACATGTATTCTAGGCTGTCATTCATTTACTTATTAAACGGAAAAGCAACTCTCTCTCTCTCTCTCTCTCTATATATATATATATATATATTTTATTATTTTTTTTAATATCACTTGGTCAGTCTTTCTCCCCACCCTTCACCTCCCTCAAACAACAGGGTGACTGGGAAGGCCAGGTAACCTAAGGCTTACTAGACTCTCCTTCATTGCTCCCAAAATGATGTCCTGGGAGACCATCACTTCTCACATCTGGGGACATGACATGGCCAGGATTTATTCTGGTTGTCCCCAGCTTGGGAACAATGAACCTGGCATACTGAGAGATGAAGAAAACTTACCGCGTAGCCATACTGAGGAATGCTAAGGTACTGAAGCCATGAGAGCCAAGGCCCAATTGTTCTGAGATTGACCAACAGCCCGGAAAATATCTACAGAAAACAAATACTAAGATGAGAACTGGTGGAGCGATTCCATGAAGAATTCCACAGAATACAGTCTTATAAACATTTCTGTTCAGACCAACTCTTGCTGAAAGTCAATCCACTCAACTGAAGACTTATGTTGTCCTCTTTGCATGTGGATTCCTCTCTATAGCTGAGGCTGTTTATGCTTTTAAAGGAATGACAATCTATCTGTATTTCATTTAATTGGAAGGTCCTTAGTTGTCAAGGCTTTTACTTGCTCTGCAACTGCACACAGTGGAAAGCCCATAAGCACTGACTGTTTTAATGATGCAAAAACTCTATGTTTCCACCAGTAGACATCCGTGAATGTATCCTGAGCATCTCATGCCTGTCTCTACTTCCATAACACAGTAACCTTTCTCATAGACAATGTTTAGCATTCTACCTCTGTATGACTTTAGGAATAAGCTGGGGTTCGTGCTGCATGCGTAAAATATCTCAAAGCCTAGACAAGTATACTGTATAATGTGGTGAAGTACAGCATAAAATGTGGTAAACACCTTCAGTTAAAGCAGCAAAAAAGTTTTACGAAGGAGATCCCAGGAAGGCCCACTCCAGCAACAGATGGCTACATAAGAAGAGATTCATACAAAACTTCTCCTAACTGGTACTTCACATTAGAGTGCAGTGGGGAGGCAGGAGGAATTGGGCATAACAATTATAATGCTACTGGTGTGACTACATATTTTTTTCAACTTGATCTAACCAAGTGTTTAATATATAACATCTCTCAGTAAAATATGTTTTTAGGAGTGGTTTTAAAAGTTCTATATATAAACCATTAAATAATAATCAAAGGATCTAACACATTACACAAAATATTTTTATATATTAAAGGACATTTTATTTATCAAATGACAGGAAATATGCACAAGGTTTATCACTTTCACAATGTTTAGATGGGTGGTTTTCAATGACAAGAATTTGTGCTCATTAGAAAACTTTTAAGACATCTACTCCTACTCTAGCAGAAAGGACTTGTGTAGTTAGTAACTAGGTTAAGCATACCTGTTTACTTCATGTAGTAGGGGTAATGTGCTAACTGGTTCCTGTCAACTTTTCATTCATCTATGTGCTTGTAAATTTAGGGGCATACAAGCTTGGGGTTAAGTAACTGTTATAAAAAAATCCACAAACCATTTTAGCTCCTTGTTAAATAAGCCAGCTGTTCTCTAACACTAGTGCACTGGAAGCCAGTCAATTACACTGTCATTTTCTTGAGGGAATCTTCCATTGAAAATTGTTCTAGTTTCTGAAGTTCCCATTTATCAAGTGTTCATGATATGTCACCAAGAGGCATCTTCAAAAGTCTCATTTGAAACAAGAAGTTAAGCAAAGTTGTGGTAACTATATTGAAATCGTGGCAAAAATGGCAGGATAAGGACAAGAAAAAGCTGTTGTATTCCCTAATACACACTACTCTTGAATGTGTATACTCTTAAAGGTAAGAGTCCTATTTACAGAATCCTTAAAGCAGGTTTTCCATGACAGGTGAATTAGCAGGAAGGAACCAAGGACAATTACTACTTCTCGGAGAGGAAGCTTCTACTCACCATCATAAACACAAAAGAGATGTTCATGAGCAGTGTTGCTATGGATACCACGCTCTGACCTGTTGCTATGGCCAGCGCCACAGAACTGGCTGAATAAGCCACCATCATAAGAGTAAACATCATGATGAAGAAGGTCTCTACCACAGGTTTCAATCCTTAGGAAGAAAAGAGGTTAATCCAACTGCCCAGGTCACTGTGTACCTTGGACAGTTTATTGTGCAACTAACACTATAATATTTTGAGAAACTGATAGCAGAATAAAAAAAAAAATTTCATCCTCTAGCCAACCACTCTGGGTTAATAATTTCATTGTTCCCCCATATAACTGCATAAAGTTATCACACAATTTTCTTTTTTCATACTTACTGCATAAGCATTGTGTCATGTAACACCTATGCTCATTTATGTGTGAATACCAACAATTTCTGAGTGCCTGAGATGGAGAGCTGGAGGCAACACAGCTAGCTAGAACTCTACTTCCTTCTCTTTGAAGAAGGAAACTTGTGAAGAGCACATTCTTTTCACCCAGACATGACCACGTTATTCACAGTGTTTTCTGAAACTGTGTCAGTGAGGAAACAGGGAACATCCAAATTCTGTGACCTTGCAGGAGTCTCACCATCTGAGGGAGACCCTCCAGAACCCAAGTCTCTGAGACAAAGTCTCAAATGGTTTTATGAATGCCTTACATGTATGTATATGACACACGCCATCTCTCAGTAAAATACAGTTTCATAAATAGGTGTAAAAGTTCATTTGGGGAAAGACTCGATAAAAAAAACGTCCTCAGAGAGGAGATATTTCAGTGTATCACAATAGATAGATGCTTCCTTATCTCATGGCCTGATTTAACTTTTGGAAACCAAAGACATGCTTGCAAAAAGAAATTAGCTTCCCCGCACATTTGAGACTAAAGACACATACTTTTGGTTTTACTGCTTACCTAATAAGAAGTACATTATACAAGTGAATATAATACTTGCTAACATCCTCATGGGTAGTAAATCACATAATATTTTTCCAAAGAAATAAGACGACACTCGGTAGTAGCCACTGATATATTCATGTCTAGAAAACATAAATGATGACATGCACACGCGTTTAAGAAGGCACAGACCAGAGGATGAAAACATTTGCTGTACAGATTTCTGCTGCCCCCGGGGGTCTAACGACTACCGCTTCTCACATCCTCCAGGTTAGCCCACCACCTTCGCCCAGTCAGCATCAGGCACCATCTTAGGCGAGCGCCTCCCCTGGGACATGTCGCTGCCAAGCTCTGTGCAAAGACCCCTCTTCTCCTCAGACAACTCCCTCCTAATGG
>PVKE010043431.1:0-13376 GCA_004027555.1 Craseonycteris thonglongyai | reverse complement strand
GGGTTGTCAGAGAGATTACAGATAGGGCCATGTTTCTTCGTGATTACAAGAAATCACAAATATAAATGGGTTATAGTTAATGTATGAGTATGAGTAGGCTCTATACTGTGCAACTGAAATAACAATTCTAGTACATTCTTAAATTTATAATTAGTCTATTTTACATCACTGTATTATGAATGGTCTAACTGCAAATAATGTCTCCTCCCCCCCCCGAAAAGAAAAATGTAGTAGTCTTCCCACCTGTCATGGTTGGTTCTTTTCCAAAATGCCTTACTCAGCATGGACCTTTAATCTGTACAGGTTGAAGGCAGCAAAAGTCTGCAAGAAGAAGATAAAATATGTACTGCTCTTATGTTTAGTTCCTTTAAGATCAGTTGAAATTGTTAATTGTGATTAATTACCTAACCATCTTTATGTTTTACTTTTTTGGGGAGTTATGTGGCATTTCCAAAGCCCCTCGTGGATTTGAAATTTATTGTCCACAGTTAGTGTTTTGTAAAATGTCCTGAAATAAAGGTATTCATTTCTTAATTCAGGGTCCCCTGGGAATTTATAATGGTGCTGATTGCTTTAAAAGTAATTGAGTATTTAAAACTATCTTGAAAATTAACAGGACCTTTTTTTTAAAATTTTTTTTATAATGCCATTAAGAGCAATCATGGATCCCCTGAAGAGAGGCTTCATAGGACCACGCACTTCAACTGTCAATTATGTCTTCATGCTGTTCCTATAATTTTAGCCTTTAGCACAACTAACTGAATTGAGCTGAAGTTGGCATTCATTTCTCCTACCTTAGCAGAAGTTCTCTACTTAGGTATGAGTAAATAGAAAGTGCAAACGTAAAAAATATTATATGTTCTTAAAGGACATTATGTTCCTGTGTTGTTAAGGAGACAAAATGAAACTGACTGCTACTAGGTCTGTTCACCCTCATCCTAAATGGCTGGGTACTGAGGGCAATGGGAATAGTGCCCCTATGAGTGATAGAAGTCAACCTATACTGTTTAATTAAAAAATGGATTTTATTTTACATATAAAGTTGTTTTATCATCACTTATAAGGCAACTTTTCTTCCCCTCCCCCATGAAATCTATTATAATTGTTACAAATGGGATATACTTTAAAATATGTGGAGGATGTCAAGCTGATCACCTTAGCATTGTTGAGAAGGAAAAAAAATTTCCTCGACCTCTTTATGTTCTTCTGGCTGATCTAAGAATTGAATTGAGAGGAGACTGATTAAAAAGACAGGAGAACCAATTTAATGACGTACATATGGGAATCCACGTAAATATGAGAAATTCCAGACACAGGCAAAATGGGGCCTATAGGGCATTTTGAGCTAAGGAGAAGCAGGAGGGAGTTTGGGTCACAGTAGACTGAGAAGAGTGTTTGGTAAACAAGCGCTTGCTGGGCCATGCAGAAACAATGGTAGGCAGAGAGCACTGATAAAAGGGGCCTTGCTAGGTTCCTCCCTGTTTATCGCGCCTAGTTCCTATTACCGGTACACTGTAGTTTTGTATGGGGATAGCTTCCTTTCTATAACAGTCCTCAGCTAAATTCTTTTAGAGGGAGGGTCAGGGGTTCTCCCTGTGTCTTTTGTCTCTTAAAAAAATGATCCACCTAAAATAACCTTTATGCCAAAGAGTGGCAAATTTAGGAGGTGGAAAATATTTGTTTCCCTACAACTCCAAATAAAGAAATCTTTCCTCGTTTCTTCACTCATTTTTTTTTTCTCACATAAAGTCTACTGTTTTAACAGTGCTAGAAAAGCTATATATTCATAGATAAAGGGAATATTACGTAGAAAACATAGAGAATCATTGGATGAATCAGACTGTGTCTGATTGGACTGGCAACTTGAGGCATCTGTAACTATTCCCTTTACCAGGAGTCAAGAGCTCCTGGTAAGGACTTTTGGTATTTTATACTAGATTATACAGGCTCAGTTTTGTCAGCTATAAATTAAAGATAACGATCTCTCTCATGCAGTATTGTGTGAGGAAGTTATGGGGGAGCTAAAGTAATTTTCTTTCTACCTTTTTAGGTTCTTGGATGAGACACCCCTATAATTAAAGGACAGGTTTAAAGTAGAAAAGCAAACTGAAGTTTAATAACATTTGCCTCCTGTATACACCAGAGAACCCAGGAAAACTGAGTAACTCTCTGAATTGGTACAAGACACCACCTTAAATAGCATGTTCAACTAAAAACAAAAGACTGTGTGTGTGCGTATGGAGGGTGGCATGTCAGAGAGGTCAGTTATGGGCAGTTACCAGAAAAAACACACTAATTAAGAGTAAGGTTTTCGTGCAGAATAAAGTCATTGTCTTCTCCATTGATAAGAGTTTCTAGAGATTTAGAGTCATCCTTCTCTTCTTGGTACGGGGAGGGAGATACCTTATAAATTGAGATTTTTCTTAAAATATAAATGTGTCTTACAAAAGGGTAACTTTTTCTCAGTTTTCAGAGCATTTTTTCTACCTGCTATTTCTTTAAAATGATCAGCTTATGATGGAAAGAGAACTGATTCTGGGTGGTGAGCACATATGCAATACCTAAACAATGTAATATAAAATTGTACTCCTGGAATCTAAGTAATTTTTACCAATCAATGTCACCCCAGTAAATTTAAAAATTAATAAAAAAATTATTGGTTTAAAGTCATTTTTATGCCAAAGAGACATATTTTGGAGTGGCACATTCAGCTCTTTTTCAACATAATTGAAAAGCATTCAGTCCTTGTGCAGCTCCTGGGAGTCATAACACTAAATAGAAGCGTTTGAAGAAGCTGTAGGTCAGCAGCCTTAACACCTTGTAGCCATAACACTCAAGTGGCCATAACACTCAAGGCCTCTACTATAATCCAGTATTTCTCTTGCCTAGCACAGTATTTTGGTAAAGATGAACTGGGACTTTACGGAACTGATCAGGCTGGGAGGTCTGTGGGCAGAGCTGGGCTCCTTGAACACTATGGTCCCAAATTCCTTCTTAAACTCCATGGTTATAACTTTCTGTCTCCCTGCAATATATATCCTCCATCTTGGCATGTACCCAGAATGTGCATATGACTTGTCAGGTCTGCATGTTCTGAGGCTGTCAGCACCTTTTCCTCTTTTTCTTTTCAAAACTAAATTCTTTTGTTGATGGACTACCTAGTCAATGTTATTGTCAGTCGACACTTCCCAATGCACTGATGTTACTCCATCCTTGGAGAATATGGTCCTGACTCAGCAGGAAGCAGTAACTGTCATTCCCATTTTCACTGTGACTTAGAATCGTAAATACTTGAAGTTACAAGGGAGTCACAAGAAGCAACTCTAATAGCCATCCAGTGCAGGGGTAGCTGCCCTGACAATTTGTCCCTACCTTATGCTTCAGTGCCTCAATTTTGGGGGTTATTTTAATTATCTTATATACTCAGTCTTTTTCACCTGTAATCTTCCCACATAGTTTGTAACTGTGTCTCCTGGGTTTGCTGAAAAAAGAGACAATAGATCAACTATCTCTCCTATAAAGCTATTAACTGGAAAAAAAATATATATATATATGTATGTATATAAGTTTATATAACCTACAAACCATCAGCTTTCTTGACAGCTAAGTCGATTGTTTTTAATTGAGATCACTATTAAGTAAATTTCTAAGTTTTTTTACTGTATTTACATTAAGTAAAATCTCCAATATTTTACATTTACAAATTCCATTTTTTTAAATCTTTAGTGCAGAAATTTAGAATTTTCTCTTTCAAATGATATTTTACTTATAACGATCAGTTCTAGTTGGTCCAGTATCTTTAATTTTTTTAATGAACTTGATTATGAAATATTTTTAAAAGAATATTATCAAAGTAGTCATAATTAAATATAAATTGGTAAGTATTGGAGATTCTATGTTGAGATTCATCTGTAATCATTAGTGTAGTTATAGATATGTATGTGTATTTAAATATTGATTTTAGTGATAAAATATAACCACTTTATATTTTGATATATTTTATACCTTTTTTGAATGCATACTTTGAGGAAGTTTTGTTTTATTTATAATTTAAACAATATTACACTTTTTTCTCAGGAACTTTCAGATATTTAATTTTCTTAAGATTGCTTTTCAATGCTAGGTTCATTTGATGAATTTATGAGCCATGCCTTCCCTGTTTTTTAGAGAAACCATTGATAAAATTGTTGAACACTATGGCATGTGCATGGGGGAAGAAGTTAACTCTTACACAGTGTAAGAAAGAATGTGGAAAGTGTCCTAAAAGGGGAACAAGCTATAGCAGAAATCAAAGTAGTGGCAATGTATGGCTCAAAAAAAAAAAAAAAAAGGAAAATATCATCTTGTCATAGCTGGTTTGCCCACTGATGATGCGTGGTTTGAGGTATAAGACACAGGCCACCACTGCTCTCAGGTAGCATGAATGTGTGAATTTCATTAACTTGATGTAGAAGTCACTGAGACTTCTGAGATTAGCTGCTTTCAAATGCTTTCTAGCAGTACGAAATTAAGTAAATCAGTTTAGTAAGTTAACTGTGCTGTGGTCTAGATAATATTTGATTTATCAATCTCTAACATGAGATGTAATGCTGTAGAGAAGTAAATTGTTAACTGTGTATACAAGAAAAGTGTATTTTTCTAAACTGCCCAAAGTAACACAGTGCTGCTTTACTCACGATTGAGACGCAGATTGCTATGGATAGTTCTTTCTTGAGGTTTGGCATAAAAACAAACCCATTTTTTAAGTGGAAAAACCAGGGGAAAATTGAGGATTTTCCTCCTCAGTGTGCTTTGGGGATGTTTATATTACATTCTGAAGTATTTGTTGATTTGTGTGTGGAAAAAAAAAATCTGTATTTACATTTAAAGTGTTGAAAGAGTTCTTGCAATTGCATAGAAACTGATCATTGAAACTAGATGGTTTCTATAAATAGATGGAGTTCAAAGAATTTTATTTCTTTTCGAAATAAGGAAGATGGCTTGAAACACATAGATTGGAATGCTGTTCCAAGATTAAGGGACAGCTATTTAGAAGTTGCCAAGAGCTTAGTGGGTGATCCAATTCTAAGGAGCAGCTGGGAAAGACTTGGGGGGCATCAAAGGAAACAGGCTCTGTGTGTAGGTGGAGAGAAAGATAGACGCAGGATAGGTTGTGTGTGGCTCTAAAAGTGATAATTTTTGAAAGGTATTGGACAAAAAAGGAAGATAATAATAGAGGTCATATAATTGAAACTGTTAGCAACCGTAAGTGGAACTTCCTGGTTGGAGGAGGAATTAAAATTTTTAAAAGAAAAACTGCTAATCTACAGACATGAAGAATTCAATAGGAAAGGAGAAAACCAGCAAATGAAACAGGTCTGCGAACTATATGTTATGAAGAAGATGCACTTTTTAAGCCACCACAATTTTATTATGTCAATAGAAAGAAAAAACATCTACTAGCTAATTTCTTTTAAAAGCTTTATCTCACTTACGGAAATCCATACTCTTAGGCAAAGACAGAAATAGACAAGAAGTCATTTAATGCTGACCAGTCACTTTATGTGTATTAAAAATTTGGACTTACAAAGGTTCTGCCCATCCCCCCCCCTTTTTTTTTTATTGTTTTTGACAGAGAGAGAGATACAGAGACAGAGACAGAGAGAAGGTGTAGGGCCCAGAACAGTTTCCATAGTTGCACATCATTGGTTTTTCCATTTAGTTTGATTCCACAGGTGGGTGTGGGGTTACGCAGGGCAGGTACTGGGCAGGGGTCTTCACCCCAGTGAGAACTGAACTGGGGGCACTCCCCAGTTCAGCATATGGGTCCACACGGGCTGAGGCCGGGATTTGACCCTTTGTCCCCAGGGCTGCAAAGTGAGCGCTTAACCCACTGAGCCATCCTAGCTTCCTCCCCTTTCTTTTTTCATTTCAAAATCTGACAAAGATCAGTGGTCTAGGCAAGTATAATATGCAGAAGTTCTCACATGTTGCATTGACTTTTACAACAAAACTCTCAGAAGGATGAAGAAACTGCCTTTTACCAACCAGTCTTTTTTGTGGTACTTTTCCCAGTGGTGACACACTGTGTCAGAAGATTTGATGAGATAGAATTGTAGCAACATGAGCAACAAGACCTGAAAGAAACCATAAGAGATCTTTCTGCCCAAGATTTTTAATTTCATGGTTAGAGAAAGAAAGCACTGTAAGAGATTTGTCCAGTGTAAAAGATAGATTATTTCTAGGGAATACCAGAGCTCATTTTCTTCCCACTCTTAACCTCATTTTATTTTGTCAGGATTATTCCAAGAGAGATGAAAAGAACAGTATTGTGGAAGGTGTGGCCAGTGTACAATTAAAACTCATACTTAAAGTCTAATTTTGGGGGGACCATTTAGAAAATCTCAAATCATTTGGATGCTAATGGATGCTTTTTCTTTTCAGTGTTAGTAGCTGTTCTTTTTTTTTGTTACCTCTGTTTTTGTTAGTGTTGTGATCATAATTATTATTCACCTTGTGCTAGCTGATGGTGGAGAATCTGAATGGGAAATAAATAAACAGGAAGTACCTGGATTCCAAGTATATATTTCCTAGTACATGTCAACACCAACTGATCAGACAGACTGCATTCTCTCTCATTATTTATTTACTGAAATCCTCACGGTATATACTAAGAAGACTGACTTAGCTTCAAAGTTTTAGGCAAACCCAGATTCATACTACTAAAAGGTAAACTAAGGCATATTAAAATTTCCAGAAGTTTCATCAAAAATCTGTTTGAAACTCACAATGCCAGAATGGAAGTAGTTAGGAGCACTGCTTGGCCAGGAACCAGGGCAAAAAGCTTATATACAGAAGGTATAGAAGCAAAGAGAGGAAGTTATTTAATTGGCTAGAGCAAGCTCATTCAACCTGTGCCCTATGGGCCGCATGCAACCCAGCATGACTTTGAACGTGACCTGACACGAATTTGTAAGCTATCTAAAAATATTATGAGATTTTTTATTGGTAGCATTTAAAAAAAAAATCTCATCAGCTATTGTTAGTGTTAGTGTATAATATGTGTGGCCCAAGACAATTCTTCTGATGTGGATCAGGGAAGCCAAAAGGATGAATACTCCTGGAGTAGAGGATAAACTTAATAGGCTATTCATGATTGATTCTTCTTTGGTTACAGTTTTTTAACTTTGAGGCATTTAAAGGTGTAGGCTTTGTTAGCTTAAATAGGCCACCATGGCATTGGAGCCACCTCAATGTAATGGCCTCCTGAATTAATGAAATAATACTCATTTCACAACCGGGGAAAAAAATCACATATAAAGGAAAATAAATAGTATCTGCATTCAGGTTGCTTATGACCAAGAATATACATGATACTGGGAACAATTCTAAGGAAAGGCAAATAAATGCAAATGAGTAAGGTAAATACATTAGGGATGAAAGCACTGGAAAGATCCAGAGCACAAGGGAAAGTATAGTTGATCCTGAAGCAACTCAAGAAGTCTTCTTAAGGAAAGGGTATCTGTAAGTTAGCCAGGCTTGAGGAGACTTACCAATGAAAGTTCTGAGTTTTCCATTAAAACAGATATCGAGAGATAACTGATTTCTATGTAAGCTCACCCTCCCACTGCCTAGTCTCCTCCCATGTGGAGCTGGATCAGAACCACTGTGCCCATGGGGAGCTCCAGATGAATGCTTTTGTAGCTATTTTTTTTTTTTTTCCTTCATGACACATCACTATCTACGAAGACATGGTGCCAATCGAGGAGGAAAAGCTTCTTGCTGGTAGGCTATTTCAGATCTGGGAAGCTGCTTGCACTTAATAAACATCCCAGAAAAGTAATTGATGATGCCCAAGAGAAATGTTTTCTCCTTGTTTCCCTGTCCTTCTGAAAAAGAGCAGTCTGTTTTGGCCTTTTCATTTTTCTAGCATTTACTATTGTGGATTTCTCCTCCTATGTCCCATAATAATTCACAACTAAATGGAATCTATACAGTTCTTGATTTATTTGCGAAGACTATTGATATTTAATTGCTATTTGCTCTTTCTCACTTGGTGTCCTGATATCATAAGAAAATTACTCTCATTTTAAAATTTAAATCGTGAGTTTTTAAAGATACTTCAATACAATGGGGAAGTAAGAGTAATAAGAAGTTAATTTGACTAGATGATATTGAGTGCCTACTATGTAGCAGGTTTTGTGTACTAGTGATAAGGTTCCTGATCTTCATTGAAATAGAAGAGTTATAGGGCTTCCTTATAACCTTCTCCTTAGCTAATTCTGGTCAGAGGTTGAGCCACTCCCTGCTCCGCCTATACTGAAAGCCAAGCCACTCTTGGCAGACATTAGCCTAAGGTAAATCCCAGCTGTCCTCTTGCAGGTGTGGGGAATCCACTCCTTGTGTTGTCTTCCCAGACTCTCAACTTGACCGTATAAAATATATTACTATTCTGGGCCTTGCAGAATCTGCTCTGCAGACTCTACACTTCAAATTCTCTCTCGATCCAATCCTGGTTTGTCAGGAGACTAAATAACTTCTCTGCCTTGCCTTTAATAGTCCTCTCTGGGACACACAGAAGCCTCTGCTAGCCAGAAGACTCTCCTAAATCATTCCTACAGGACACATCTATGGCTGCAGATCCTGGAATTGCTGAGCTTCTTCCTGGAAAAAGTCCTTCTGATCCAGGCTGACCAGACATACAATTTTAAACAGGACAGAAAACAACAGTATTGTCTTATTTCAAAATGGTACATATGGTCAGCCTACTGACACCTTGAATTTAGACTAGCAAGACAAGGCTGACCATACATACTGTTTGAAACAGGACAGTACCGTTGTTTTCTGTCCTATTTAAAATGGTACAGGTGAAGCTGGGATTGCTCAGTGGGTTTAGTGCTCACTTTGCAGCCCTGGGGACCGAGGATCAAATCCGGCCCTGGCCGTGTGAACCCATATGCTGAACTGGGGAGTGCCCCCAGTTCAGTTCTCACCAGGGCAAGACCCCAGCCCAGTTTCTGTCCTATGCAGCCCCTCCCACCTGTGGAATGAAACTATGTGGAAAAACCAACAATGTGCAGTTATGGAGACTGTTCTGGGCCCTCTCCCTTCTCTCTGTCTCTGACTCTGTATCTCTGTCTCTCTTTGTCAAAAACAATAAATAAACCTTAAAATAAATAAATAAATAAATAAATAAATAAAATGGTACAACTGGTCAGCCTATTCTAATCAGTTGGCATACTCTAGAGCATATTTGCTAGTTGATTGATAAAGGTCAGTAAGTCTGGTTCTGCCATTAAGGTTAAGCTTGTCTCCTTCAACCTCCATTTAAAACTAGTATCTGGAGAGCCTTTCTCATGATTGACATTACTTTCTTGGATGCCATTCTATATTATTCTACAGCCAAAAGTAGATTTTCCTGTTTAAAAACTTGAGTCCCCTTTAGACCTCTCACTAAATTCCAGTGTCTACTTGTCAGTTTTTTCACAAAATGAACAATACTGGCATTCTCCCAGTCAAGTAAGTGATCACATTCTCTCCCCGCCCCCGACCTTAATTGTCATTAACTATGTCAATTATTCAAGAGCTAGTATTCAACTTCCCCCCTAATAACAGTAATGTTAAACCAAGGTATATTAAAGATGTTCTGTGGCATCTAATATATCTTGAATGCAAGCTTATATATGGAAACTATATCTATAGTTACTTCCACTGAGATATAAACAAGGTACTCTTTGGTAATTCTTTCTCAGGAGTTCCCTCCTCCCTCTTGTCTTGCAACCCACTCCTTCATACTCAACATACTTGTAAGATGTAACCACCCAGAATACTGACATGATGATGGAATAGTATTTCACTCATAAATTAACAAAGCAGACCACTGATGTGAAAAGGGCAAATTTCTTTCCTTGTAAATATTTAAAATATTGTATTATTCTGTAGTTTTTTCTTTTTCTAATATTCATATTGGCGCTCCTTAACTTGAACTTTATGAGGTCAGGAATGTTCCATTCATTTATTCAACATTGGATGGGCATTTGTTATGTTTTTGTTTTGTTTTGTTTTGTTAAGATTTATTTATTTCTAAATTGTTTTTGACAGAGACAGAGAGACAGACAGAAGGGGGAGGGCCCAGAGCAGTCTCCATACTTGTATGTCATCAGTTTCCAAATGGTTTTGTTCCACACAGGTGGGCGGGGGCCGCACAGGCTGGGAACTGGGCTGGGGGCCTCCCACATGGGAAACACACCTCAGTTCAGCACATGGGTCTACAACATGGACTGGGGCCCAGGACTTGATCTTTTGTCCCCAGGGCTCCAAAGTGAGCACTTAACCTACTGAGCCGTCCTGGCTTCCCCTGTTATGTTCTTGATGTTATACTAGGTGCTGAGTATACAGAACAAGACTATTTATGAGGAGCTCACTTGCCAATAACATACAAATAGTCAGAACACAGAATATTATTGCTGCGATAGAGGAAGTTCAAGATCTTGTATTGAGAGAATGATTGATTTTGGCTGTATTCTTTAGAAGGCCGAGTACTACCTTATGCTTATTAGGCTTACAAGAAATACTTATTGGAGATGATAATATGGCATAAGTAGAAATTCAGAGAAGAGAGGAGGTAGAAAATAGCCTTTCTTTGAATTGAGGTAGACGTCAAGCTTTTTGATGGTAAGAATTCTGCTCAGTAATGGGTGGCTTTTGTTATTAATACTGGCAATCACTTGAGTTATAAATTGCTACCATTTATTGGGTACACATTATATATTAAACACTATGCTATGTACTTTTCACATGATACATTATTTAATCTTTACACAGCAGCCAATGGTTAGGTATTTTCCCCACTTAATGGATGAGAAAACAGAGGCTCAGTCACATAGTAAATGGTTGAGCCAGAATTATAAGCTTCTTTGTCTTCCAAATTTCTTCACTTAGCCACTCTACTGTTATTATAAATCTAAAGATTGGAGCTAAATAACTCAAAACATTTTCAAAACAATTGTTTATTTGAGTCAATTGTACCTAAAACTTAAGGTCATTTTGACAGTTGGCATACTCGTGATATATTTTTCAAAATTATCAGCAGAATTAAAATGGAATCTCTTAGAATGAAAAATATAATATATGTTTTTAATTTTATTATATTTATATAAAGAATTAATTTTACATATATAATTAGTTATATATATATATATTTATATCATATATAAAGAATTAATTTTATTTAGTTTTTTAATATAATTTTAGAATTGTTTTCTAGCAATGTGGAATGCTTCAATAGTAAATTTTCATCTAGTACCCAAAATTGTCTAGGTTTTAAATTTTATAATGGTAAAATGATAGAGCATAAAATCAGTGATTAAAATTAAAAGCAGTACTTTAGTTCTTAATGAGCAGTTTTAGAAAACGTTTCTTAGAAGGATTTTCAAAGTCATGTCATCAGTCAAGATTTATACTTCATTTTAAGTAAAGATCTTCATATTGGATATTATCCTAGTCATTTACATTTTTAGTTTTTAGTTTATTGTTTTTATAATTTGTGATCAGGACTGTTGTAATAAAACTTGTCACTACTTACAACTATTCCCTGGGAACATCTTATTCTCTAAGGGTTAGTCTCTAACCAAGGATTAGTGACACTAAACACATTATGGTAGAATTGGGTTTTTAAAATGATTTACAAATGTTTTAGAGATTACAATAAATTATGTATTTAATAAGAATTAAGCAAGTCTATTATTGTTTGGTTACACTGTGAAGATTTCCTCCTTTTTTACACCTCCCTAATTTTTTTTCCAAATTGCGCATTAATATTAGATTGCTTTGGTATGTATTGGCTTAATCAGAAAAGCATATGAACTAAAGCCAGCTGTGGGACCGCAGAGCATCTCCAAGATGCTATAAAAGGGGCATAAACAAGACATTAGACCTCTTATTTTCTCTTTTATTGCCTAGCTCAGTGGCCTGTTTTATAGCCATGGTGCTCTGCCTAGCAGTCAATATTCTACCTGCAAGCTAGACTGATTCTCGGGGAGGTAGAAAATCTTTGACTGTGCAGTTGTACGAGTACACAATAGTTTGTCTGTTTCATTGTTATTTTTTGTTTCATTGTTATTTTTCCTTATCAGTCTCTCTAATGTCCATTTTCCATCCTCTTTTTTCTAACCCTTCTCTGCAAGCATTCCTAAGACAGTCTGTATGTGTTGGTGATAGAAAATTATGTGTATCAGCAAGAGAAAGTGAGTAAGTTGACATTTCAGGGATTTGCCCTGGGTCACCCAATGTGTGAAACAAACGGTCATGTTTTGAAAGTCATCCTGAAAATCTGATCTCTGTCCATCTCTCTTCTCCCCTTCTTCTGAACTATGTTTTACTTTCTTTCTTTTCCATAATTTTGTTCTTATTTTCAATTCTCTCTTCTCTTTAAACACACCATAGTATGGACATTTCTTTTAACAAATGTTCATTGAATGTCTGAATTGTGATAAATATTCTGCTGGGATTAGACCAACGAGCAAGGCAGAGACAGTCATCTCTCGGGAAAATATGGGAAAATATATTAAACAAATATCTCACCAGTTGTTGTAAGGTTACATAAGTGACAAAAAATTTTTGGAAGCAGTATGTGTGTGAGGTAAAGGAGCCTTATCAGAGCATAACTTAGTCTAACGATGGATCATAAAGGTTTCCCTCCTAAATTTATGAAGTTTGATCTTGAATTTCTTTCACAAATATCAAAGTTACAGACACTTTACAGAATTGACTGCTTTACTTTGTTTACAAAATTAGAAATGGGCCATCAAATGATATTTTCCCCCTCTTAATGTCCATGTATTATTAGTAAACCCAAATCAATATATTCAGTGACTACCAGCATCTACTACAGCAAATTCTTTTAGAAGAAGCACTGTAAACATATACCGTATTTTCCGGCATGTAAGATGACCGGGCGTATAAGACGACCCCCTAATTTTACTGTTAAAATATAGGTTTAGGCCTATATTCGCTGTATAAGACTACCCCCCACTTCCGAGGCTGTAGTCTTATACAGCGAATATAGGCCTAAACCTATGTTTTAACTGTAAAATTAGGGGGTCGTCTTATACGCCGGAAAATACGGTAGCTGCACATCTAACTCATCCAGGAAAACCACTATTTCACTTCTCTTAAGCATGATCAACTCTTTGGGAACACAGGAGTCATGCAATCCTTGAACATTTGAGCCCCTAAGCATGACATCAGCAGAATACACTTTGTTCTCATTCATTCCACTTTCTCCCATGTTTGCTAAAGAGGAAGCAAGGTACAGATTACAGCAGGGTCTTTTGCAGTCCTACCCAACATATAGCATTTGACCAGGAAAGTTGTTAATGTACGTCATAGCTGTTTTC
>PVKE010043430.1:0-13375 GCA_004027555.1 Craseonycteris thonglongyai | reverse complement strand
CAATGAGATACCATCTTACACCTGTTAGAATGGCTATAATCAACAAGACAAGGGATAACAAGTACTGGAGAGGCTGTGGACAAAAAGGAACCCTCATACACTGCTGGTGGGAATGTAAACTGGTACAACCACTATGGAAGGCTGTATGGAGATTCCTCAAAAAATTACGAATGGAATTACCATATGACCCAGCCATCCCACTACAGGGCATCTACCCAAAAAACCTGAAAACCTTAATCTTTAAAGATGTTTGTACCCGCATGTTCATCGCAGCACTGTTCACAGTGGCCCGAACATGGGAACAACCAAAATGCCCTTCGATAGATGACTGGATAAAGAAGATGTGGTACATTTACACAATGGAATACTACTCAGCGATAAGAAATGATGAAATACAGTCATTTCTGGCAACATGGATGGACCTAGAGACCATCTTATTAAGCGAAATAAGTCAGAATGAAAGAATCTGGAAAAATATGACCTCATTTATAGGTGGAATATAAAACTGAAAGTTACAAAGACACAGAGACCTATGGACACACCCAATAACTTGGTGATTGCCTGAGGGAAGGGAAGGAGGGGGGAGGGAGAGAGGGAGGGGAGGTGGGAGAGGGCACTAGCATTATGGACACACTCAATGGTTTGGTGTTTACCTGGAGAGGAGGGGGGAGGGGGGAGGGAGAGTTGTGTGGGGAGTGGGGAGTGGGCACCAGATATATGGGGTTGGAGGGGGACCTGATTCTGGGAGCTGGGCACATAATGCACATGGGTGATGTGATGTGGAGTTGTACATTGGGAAACTGTCTGATTGTTACCAACCAATGTCACCCCATTAAATTTAACAATAAAATATAATAATATTAAAATATCCAAAAAAAACCAAAAAAACCCCAAAAAACTGATTATATACAACTATGGAGACTGCCCTGGGCCCTCCTCCTTCTCTTTGTCTCTCTCTGTCTCTGTTTCTCTCTGACTTTGTCAAAAACAATAAAATAAATCTTAAAAAAAACAATAATAATAAAAATTCTTTTGAACAATCACAGACTAATAGAAAATTTCAACCACAGTATAGAGAATTTTCATACTGGATTACTTTTAGTTTATATTTTCCAAAAACAAGGCATTCTCCTACACACCCTCATTGTAACTATCAAAATCATGCAATTAACATTGATACATCACTGCTATCTAACCTTCAGCCCCACTCAAGTGTCACCCATTGTCTCAATAATTTATGGCAAAAGGATCCAGTTCAGAATCACATGTTGTATTCAATGAAGCCTCTTAAGTCTCCATAAGTCTAGATCTAGAATGGTTTTTCAGTCTTTTTTTTTAAGAGTTATTTTATTACTGTTTTTTGGCAGAGACAGAGAGAGCAGAGAGAAGGGGGAGGGCCCAGAGCAGTCTCTGTAGCTGTACATCATCAGTTTTCTACATGGTTTCGTTCCACACAGGTGGGCCGGGGCCGCACAGGGTGGGAACTGGGCGGGGGCCTCCCGCATGGAAGGCACACCCCCTCAAGCCAGGGATTGAACCAGGGGAAGAGAACTGAACTGGGGGCTTCCCGCATGGGTAGCACACCCCAGTTTAGCATATGGGTCCGCATGGGCCAGGGTCAGATTTCTATCTTCAGTCTCCGGGGCTACAAAGTGAGCGCTCAACTTCTCAATTTGCTGAGTCATCCCAGCTTTCTCTCAGTCTTTTAAAAAATTTTTATGACTTTGACATTTTTGAAGATTACAAGCCAGTTAATGTGTAGACTGTTGCTTTGGACCCTCAATTTAAGTTTGATATTTTCTCATGATTCAATTCAGACTACATCTTCAACAGGAAGATCATAGAGGTGACACTGCATTCTTCTCATTACTTCCTATCAGTTGACACATGATTTTGATATGTCGCATTACAAGTGATGTTAACTTTCACTTCTTGATTAGTGATATTAGCCAGGCTTCTACAATGTGAAGTTACTTTTTTTCTTTTATTACTTTTTTTTAAGTTTGAAATAATTATAGACTCATTGGAAGATGCAAAAAATAGTAGAGAGACCCTCACCTTTCATATAGCTTCCCACCTTACATAACCATAGTTAGATATTTCTTTTTATAATTTGGTTAATATTTGTGCAACTATGTAAATATTCCTTCTTTATCAAACATTCAATTTATGTATGTATGTATATATGTATTTATATATTAATGGACTCATGGTTTCCTATGGTATTCAGTGGGTTATATCCATTCTTCTTATTTATTTTGATGTTCAGATAGTCCCAGTTTGACTAGTAGAAGCCTCTTCAAACTGATTCTGGGTTCTTTGGACATGTCCTCACCATTCTTTGATCATTTCCTTGCTTTCTGGAAAAAGATGTTCTAGGGGCATCTTGTACTTTCCCTGTCCCAGACCTGGAGTGAGTCATTTCTCTAAGGAGTCTTAGTGCCACTTAGTGGAAATTGGTATTTATTGTAGAGACCAAGATCAGAATGTTAAGTGTACTCATTGCTATTAGGGTGTCTCTGTTCCAGCAGGGCCTGCTCAGTGGTCATGGTTGGGAATATAAACCCACCCACAACACACACACAAATCCATATACACATATACAGCTATATTTACTTGTGTATCTGTCCTCTGTCTGTCTCTCTATCTAATCTATCTATCTTGAAAGCCATGAATTCACTACAATACTTTCAATTCTAATTTATCACCACAGGGTTCATTCAGGTTTTCTCCCTTTTCATATTTGTTTAAATTTTCTCCCGTTCCATATTTGTATCTCCCTTTTTCATGAATTTCCCACTATTTTTAATTTATTTACTTATTTGACCAGTCCCTCTGTATGTAACTGTACATAGGAGGCCCGCCCTGCAATGCAGATCCCTTTCTAACCTCACACAGGCTCTAAGAACTTGCTGTGCTGGGCCACGCTCTCCACCCCCACCGAAGAGGATGTCTTCCTCACTCCCGGGCTGCAGCATTCCATGCGGCATATAATTTTGGACAAAGCCCTTGGTTTCAAGGAATTTACATTCTGATGGGGGCGGGGGGCGGGGGAGGAGAGAAATAAAAATAAAACATCAGGTAGTGATAAGTGCAATGAAACAGAGGGATAATGTGGAAAGAAGTGACTGGGGTCTACTGCAGGCTGATGATAATGTTGATTCATCTCTTTATGCCCCACCCCGTCCTTCTTTGCTCTGCTCTGTGCACATCTACAAAACGCATAGCATTAGCTCCTCTGCTGCTTGCCCTCTGATTGAATTAAAACGGAAGGAGACAGGTGGGTGGGAGGAGAGAGAAACCCCTGCCAGCTTTGGGATGTTTTTTCTGGCATGGGCCCCTCCTCCAGGTCCAGGTCTCATCATTAGCCCCCAGAATTTCATTTCCTCCCCTGTGCCTTCAAGCTCCGGATGATATTAATAATAGCTTCCCACTGTTGCTAGCACATTGGTGCCCCAACCGTCTTGTTTCCCTATACCTGGCTTATACTTTTGTTAGTAATTTCTTCATTGAAGTCTCTGGAACCATCCAAGTTGCATTCTATGTCAGGAAAGGGCTCTTTGAAGAAATGACTCTTTGTTTAAACAATTATTGTGAATCATTATTTTCAGGTCCATACATACTCTTTTTCTTTTTTTTTTTAAATTTAAGACAGAGAGAAGGGAGAGGACCCAGAGTAGTGTACAAAGTTGTATGTCATCAGTTTTTGACATGGTTTCATTCTGCACAGGTGGGCACCTCCCCCTCGCCCCCCACACGCAGGCCGAGAACCAAGTAGGGAGCCTCCACATTGGAGGCACACTCCTGCAAGCTGGGGTTCGAACCTGGGTCCTCCCACTCATGGGAAGCTTGCCCCTGCAAGAACCGAGCTGGGGGCTTCCCACATGGGAAGCACACTCTAGTTCAGCATATGGATCCGCATGGACCAGGCCTGGGACTCGATCCTCAGACCCCGGGGTTGCAAGGCAAGTGCTTAACCCGCTGAGCCATCCCGGCTTCCCCCATACATATTCTTATACTATGTGAATTTCAAAAACTCAATCTGATCAATTAAAAAAGGAAATCATTAGCTAGTCTTGTCTTCTGGAATTGCATGTAGAATGGGTTCCCTTCTTGTCCTGCCCTTGACCTGAGAGCCAAGTAGCTTGGGTTGTGCTTTAAAGGGAGTGTTATGTACACTGTTGTGACTCTACTCCCCAGCATACAGATTATCCAAGTAATGCCATTTTTGGCTTCTTTATGATACAGAACTGTATTTCCTCCATCAGGCATGGTTCTCAGCTATGCATTTCTCCACTCCCTGCCTTAGGGAAGGGTCTTGGCCATTAGGTGTCCTTGAACACACATGCCATTGCAGGATCCTATTTTCTCCACCTTCTTTTATTACTGTGTCAACTTGATGCCAAGAACTATGCTTCCATTTAGAGGGTTCTTCAAATAATTTGTAAAACTTGTTCCTACCCTGGCTTAGCATTTGCAAGCCTGGGGGTTGTCTTCTAAGGATGGTCTAGATTGGCAAATGAGAAGGTGCTTGCAGAAAGAGTATCTTGCTATAGCTTCCATGGGCATCATTCATTTCCCCTACAAGATACAAGAACATTAAAAGGATCTGCATTATTTCCCATGACTGGCTTTATCAGTGTCAACAGTTTTATAGACATAGGAAGCTATAGACAGAGAGAAGGAAAAATATCCTGTAGAATACTAGTAGGAAAAAAATTGAGGGGAAACTGGGATGGCTCAGCAGGTTAAGCTCTCACTTTGAAGGCCCAGGGACCGAGGATCAAATCCCGGTCTCGGCTTGTGCAAACCCATATCCTGAATGGGTGTGCTTCCCATGTGGGAGGCCCCAGTTCAGTTCTCCCCCCCACCTCCCTCCACCCGCCGGTTCAGACCCTGGCTTGAGGGGGCGTGCTTCCCATGTGGGAGGCCACTTGGAAGGCCCAGTTCCCACCCTGTGCAACCCTCTGTCCACCTGTGTGGAACAAAATCATGTTAATGCTGTTTGCAAAAATGATCAGGATTTTGTGCTATTGGACTCCCTTAGGCCTCTTCTGCCTTCCCTTCCTTCTCCAGACTGGCCAGTTGCCACCACCCAGATTTGCACGTAGCTATAACTTCTGTTTTGTATAATTGGTATTTATTGACAAAGGCTTAATGTTTGAGGGGCATATGCAACCAAGGGCTCAGTTTACTGGAGCAGATTTTCCTCTGACCTCAGGTTTTACAGTGTCTACCTATCCCTAGTTCTACTAAATGCAAGATGGTATCTGTTATGTAATTTCTATAAAGATGTAAAATAAAGTTAATTAACCCCCCAAAAAATTATGTCAAAAACTGACGACGTACAACTGTAGAGACTGCTCTGGGCCCTCCCCCTTCTCTCTGTCTCTCTCTGCCTGTCTCTCTCTGTCTTTCTCTTTCTCTGTCAAAAACCTTAAATTAAATTTAAAAACATTGAGATAGGTAATTGTTCCAAATCTAACTGCCTCCCAGGCTTCTTCTGCACTGAAATTTCCGTTTAATACTGATAGGAAGGTTGCCTTTGGGGGACGGTGTGGAAAATCATGTGAACAGACCTCCTTCAAAATGGAGCCCGAGAGGCCCTCCCAGAGGAACTGCCTCGTGTAACTCCTTAGACCTTTGGAATGTTTGAACCGGGCAAAATAACCTTTGGACTGGGCTTGAAGCAGCATTGTATTCCAAACGACTGTTGGCAAAGCCAACAGGAAGGCAGGTGTCGTGACTACTGGACTGAAAATTGAAGACATTCTTTAGAAATTGCACCAGCATGTATAGCTGAAGAATAACTTAGCTTATTTTCACCTATAGAAATGCCTTCCTTCACTTATTAGTACCAACAAAAATTCCTTCTATTCATTTAATTATTCCCCTTCTCTTTCTTGCCTTCAGCCCCTTATCAGAACACTATTTGGGTTTCTACCTAATCAGTGCTCCCTGAATGGCTTTTCTTTTAGATCTCAAATAAATGCTTAATATGTCTGTCACTTTGGCCTGTTATTTTTAGGTAAGCAAAGGGAGAGGGGAAGATTTTTAGCTTCAGTTTAGCCGTAGGACTTGAAACAGAACTGAATTCATCCAAAAACTTATACTCCCACGGGCGTGCGTGTGTGTGTGTGTGTGTGTGTGTGTGTGTGCGTGTGTGTGTCTGGGGAAACTTTTCACAAAATCTGATGGACACATTGTTCCTGACCCTAGGAGAGGTCCAAAGGGACTGGACTAAATTTTTCTGTTGTGTTTTCTGGGATCACCTATGTAGAAAATCAGATAAACTAAGAAGGCCTCATCAGCCCCAAATTGTGTCCCGCTCCGCATCTCAGATGAATTAGCACTAAAAACTATACACTTTCACAAAATTAATTTCTTTTCTTGTTCTGTCCTGAACTAGATTACCTAGTCCTGTTTACATATTAAAAGAGGTAATTTGAGGTACTATGACCCCATCTTTCCAGATTAGAAAAGTATTGCATTGTGGGTAAATGAGACAACATATTTGACAGTGTTTTGGATGTTGGAAGGAAGGCAGTTTGTAAGTAATATTGCTCATTACAGTTAACCATCACCTAAAATACAGGCAAGAGGTTAAGACAGTAGGCTGTGGAGCCAGTTGGCCTGTGTTCAGAGTCCTGTTTCTTCACAATTTAGCTGAGGGACCTTGAGCATGTTACTTGACCTCTCTGAGCCTCAGTTTCCCCAAATGAAAAATGAGGATACTAAGGGCATCCACCTCAACGTGAGGGTTAAATGCACTCAGATCATCAAAACACTTAGAACAGTGCCTGATCCATGGTGAGCACTCGAGAATCCAGTGCAACTGAAGCCAAAAAGTTGCATTATAACCTTCTTGCACAGAGTGGAAATCCAGCAGCTTAGCTGGACCCTCTTGAGAGAGCAAGGGGGAGGCAAAGGAGAATTGTAGAGCCCACCATCCCCGGCTTCTGTCCTCTCATTCTGAGGCATGGGTGAGACTTCCAACCTCCTCTGAAGAGGCAGCTCCTTCACAGAGGCTAAGCGTCAGCCATGGTGGGTGGGTTTCTGCTGCAAAAACCTGAACCACTTCGTCTGGCAGTGGAGGGTTCAGCAAAATAAGCTTCTTTCTGAAAATGGCGTTCTCTCAGCACACCTCTGCGCACAGTGTGGAACGGTGGGGTTGGTTCATTTTCTGGAACACTAGCCCCATGGGGATCGTGTCACCGTTAATTTGCTGCAGTGCTGCCCATTGCTGCAGGAGCCACTCGGGAAGCCCTGGCAGAGTTCTCTTGATTGGCAGGGGAGGTGTCAGAGGCACAGAAAGCACCGCTGGGGCCCCCAGCCCCCCTCAGCTCGTGCAGTGCAGGCAGCCAGGCCAATCAGTCTTCAGCTTGTGAAGTCAGGACAGAAATTCCAAGAGAAATGAAAGGGGGTGAGATCAAAGACTCGGGGTCTATGATTTAGAGATGTAGTTCTGGTTTCTGAAATTTCGAATAAGTTAAGGTAATAGGGTACTGCAATCGAACGCATACTTCTGAAGAGGGTAGCAATTTGTGCAATGCCCTGTTAAGGAACAAGCTCTGAGTCATTTGCTTGGCAGAGATTGTACTCTCTGGGGGAAGCCCACACTCTCTGATGATCAGTAAATATGCATTGTAGGTGCTGCGGATTGGCTGAGCCATTGGGGAGATCTTCACAATGAATAGGGTCCATTGCAGTGCAAATGCACAGAATATATGCTGTGACGAAATCCACTGGCTCCTTAACTAAACCAGCCTCTACAAATACACTGAAATTGTGCCCGGCCAGTTGGATGGCAGAGAATACTGAACTTATAAGGACATGAGATTGCTATAGAAATAGGCACTTTTCAGAAGTCACTTAAGGCAGGCTGGCCCATCCATCATAAACCATTGGTAGGTGTTGGTTTTAGGTGAAGATGTTTCCTGTCTAGATGAATTAAGATGTGCAGGTAGGTGACTGTCAGAGTCACACCTCTTTGTGCAAAGCACCAGAAACCCAGTCAGGCTAGCACAAGCCAAAGTAGAATTGGATGGGAGGATTTCAGGCTATGTCCTGGTACCTAGGAGGAGGGGGCCCTGGACTTAGGAACTGGAATGTCAGAACCCCAGGTGGTTTTTCTCTCTGCCTCTTGAGAGCTACGTGAACTCTCACCTCTGTTATTCTCTGCACACCGGACTGTTTTCCACGGCACAAATCTCTGCAGCCTCGTCACCACTGTGATGAGTAGTAAAATAAAATCTAGAAAGTCTAGTAATGTTTTAGAAATGAGTAGATATAGCAACAACAACAACAAAATGAAATAAGAAGAGGCCTTTGCCAAAACAAAGAGAGAAAGTAGGGAGAGAGGGAGGCAGGGAGGGAGGAGGGAGGAAGAAGAGAGAGAGAGAGAGAGAGAGAGGGAGGGAGGGAGGAAGGAAGAAAGGAAGGAAGGAAGGAAGGAAGGAAGGAAGGAAGGACGGACCCAGAGTTCAAGGAAAATGAAAGGCTCCGATCTCTTTGGCATCACCAGGGCATAAGAGGGGAGAAACGTCTAGATCCCCTGACTATAATGACACGAGAGTAGAAGGAACCAGGACTGTCAGACCACCCTGATGAGGTACCAGGCAGGAACCTGAGTGAGCAAGAACCAGGAGAAGGGGGCGGGATTTTATACTGAAACGAGGTCTGTTTGCTTAAGAACTTTTTGATTTCTGCAGGACAGCCCTGATCACTCGGGTCTAGGCGATACGGGCAATAAATTAGACACCTCCTTGTAGCCTCACCTGTTCTAGTTGGCATTGCTCCCTAGAGGCAGCTGGTCTGGAAAAGGTGAAAAACTTCCCTGTAAGTAAGGAGGCGAGATTTAGTCCAGAAGTCATTAGGCGAGGCTAAACCAGGGAGGCATCTACATGAGGAGGGTGTCAGGAGCCTGGCAATGCGTGTCAGAACCTGTGTGGGGGCAAGGGGGGCGTTGGCACAGGGGGAGCATGCAGGGAGGGCTGTGGTGGTCCAGTATGGGCGTCAGAGCCTCAACAGAGTGAGAAGAAGGGCATAGACATGGGGCAGGGATATTAGTGATGCTAGTGGCGGCAAGCCCACGGGAGCACTGGAGCTGAATGCCTTAAGGAGGACGGCTACTTGGCTGGGAGATAAGACGTGCAGAGCAGAGGCAGGAGACTGGTTATGTCCTGGGCTGGTGAGGGAGGGTGGGGGAGGAGGGATGGGAGTTGATCTATATTATTATGCTTGGGCTGCTATAACACACAAAATACAACAGATAGGGTAGCTTTAAGCAACAGAAATTTATTTTCTCCCAGTCCTGGAGGCTGGAAGTCCAAGATCAAGGTGTAGAAATCATTGAATTCCTACTGATACAATGAAATGAATAAATAAAAGTTTTTCTTACAGTAGAATATCAATGATTAAATGGAGAAGGGATGGTGAAGTTAGAAAATTACTAGTTGGCAGCCAGTATAGTAATAATTAATTCAGCAAAGAAACATCAATGGATGTTGAAACTAGAGAGCAAACATTTGATGAGGTTAGGATATATATATATATATATATATATATATATATATATATATATATATATATATATATATATATATATATATATATATATATATATACATATATTCCCCCCCCCAAAGAATATCTCCTAAGAATACTTATTAATTACAAAGAGGGAAAGAGTAATTACACAGTGGAGAAATCTGGCAGATACCACCTTAATCAAGTGACCAAAGTTAATATCACCAGTAATGACACAAATCTGGGTTGGGTGCCATCTGATTGGATACAATGAGAACACAGCACCATTTTGGTACAATAATATTCCTGCCAAAAACACATAACCTGAATCTAACCAAAGAAACACCGGACAAACCCCTATCAAGGACATTTACAAAATAACTGTCTTGTAATCTTCAAAAGTTTCAAGGTCATGAAAAACAAGGAAAGTCTGACAAACTATTCCAGAGAGAAGAGAAATGACAATTCAATGCAACATGCCATCAAAATCGGATGTACTAGTTTTCCACAGGCTATTATTGGCAAAACTTAAATGGGTCTCTAGATTGTATGGTGATAATGTATAATGTTAATATCCTGATTTTGATGTTTGTATTTGGTTATGTAGGAGAATATCCTTGTTGATAAGAATTCCGCATTAAAGTCTTTAAGCATGACGGGGCATCATGTTTGCCACAGTTTTCCAAATGGTTCAGGAAAACAAGAGCTTCTTTATTCTAGTCTTATAAATTTCTTCATGTTTAAAATTATTTCGGGGGAAGCTGGGATGGCTCAGTGGGTTAAGTGCTCACTTTGCAGCGCCGGGGACAGAGGATCAAATCCCGGCCCCAGCCCTTGCAGACCCATATGCTGAACTGGGGAGTTCTCCTAGTTCAGTTCTCTCTCTGTCTCTGTCTCTGTCTCTCTCTCTCTCTGTCAAACACAATAAAATAAATGAATAAATATATCTTGAAAAAATATTTCTAAGTTACAAAATTATCTAGACAAAAAAAATGTAAGTAAAATAAAGATTTTATTGGACAAAATCTGAGGGAGTTCACTATCAGCAGACTAACTGATGGAAATTCTAAAGCACAAATTTTTTTCAGGCAGAATGAAAATGATCACAGATAGAAGGTTTGAGGTAAAGGAAGGAATAAAGAACAAAGAAAAGGGTACATAAATGGGTAATCATCTAGAGGAACATCAACTGTAGAGTTTTAAAATACATGTCCATAATCACATAAGTTGGGAGGGGGATATGTGAAGTTAAATGTTCTAAAGATTCCTTGAATCTTTGGGGGATGAAGGTAGATGCACTGTTTATATTCAATTTTATTGTACTTTTTAATACTGAAGTAAGAGACTGGAAAAATAATATATAACTTCAAATAGTGTATAAAAATAAAATGGGGGGAAGCCGGGATGGCTCAGTGGGTTAAGGGCTCACTTTGCAGCCCTGGGGACCGAGGATCGAATCCCGGCCCCGGTCTGTGTGGACCCATATGCTGAACTGGGGAGTTCCCCCAATTCAGTTCTCTCTCTGTCTCTGTATCTCTCTCTCTCTCTCTCTCTCTCTCTTTCTCTGTGTGTGTGTCAAAACCAATAATAAATAAATAAATAAATGAAATAAAAATAATATTCCTGTAAAAAAAAATAAAAAAATAAAATAAAATGGTAAAAAGTGATCAGTCAATCCAGAAGAAGGCAAAAAGGAGAGAAAAAAGAACATAAAATCTATAGACTAAGAATAATGTACATAATAATATAATAAATTTTAATCCAAAAATATCAGAATTTACATTAAAACTGTATATGGACCAAATGCTTCAGTTAAAAGACAATGATTATTGGACTAGATAAAACCAAAACCAAAACATATCTAACTACATTCTTTTTACAAGAGACACATCTAAAACACAAAGATATAAAACATTTGAGAGTCAAAGGACAGTAAAAATACACTATCTTAACTAAAAAGACAGTGTGTGGCTGTGTTAGTATTTAACAACATAGATTTTAAGGCAATAAGCATAACTAGAAATAAAATAGTCCCTTTGCAATGAATACAGCTTCAATTTACCAGGGTGATATGATAAATCTACATTTGAATGCATTTAATAATTATGGCTTAAAATGTATAAAACAAAAATTGACAGAACCACAAAGAGAAACTAGAAAATCCATAATAATGGGCTATTATAACATGACTCTCAATAATTGATAGGAGAAGCAGACAAAAATCAGTAAGTTCATGAAGATTTAAACAACATGATGAGCGCACTTAATTTAATGGGCATATCCATATATACAATGCAGTGTTCAATACCTGAAGAATACATTTTCTTTTCAAGACCAAGTAACATGTATAATACTTGGCTATATATTGGGCTATTAAGTAATTCTTGACAAATTTCAAATGATTGAAATAATAGCATGTGTGTTGTGTGACCACAATGCAATTGTACCAGAAATCAATAACGAAAAGGTAACTTGTAAGTGAATTCCCTTGCGTACGCAAATTGTATTAGTCAGCTTTGGTTAGATTATCTGCAAACAATCACACACTCTCCTTGACTTATGAGTACAACACGTGTATCTCTCATTCATGTTAATGCGCTGCTGCGCTGTGCTCCAAGCTATGGATTACCTTCTTGTCTGCTTTCTGTGTCTTTTTATTCTGGGACTCAGGCTGCAGGAGCCCATGGGACATGGCTTTCTCATGGCAGAAGGCCCTGGAGTACAAAACTTCAAGCCAAACCACACAGTCACATTTAAAGCTCTACTCCAATAGCATACATCTGCTCAATAATAGTCCATTGGCCCAAGAAAACCACATGGTCAAATTCTAGTCAGTATCCTACTACAGCTTAGGAGGGAGTAAATAATTGAGACAAAGAATACGTATATCTATGACTTAAATAGAGAAACATGTTTTTAAGTAACTCATGGGCCAAGGAAGAAATCACAGTGGATATCAGATTAACAATTAAATTAGTAATTAAAAAAAACCCAACATATTAAAACCCCAGGATGCAGTTAAAGCAGTTCTTAGAGGAAATTTTATACTTAATGCATTTGTTAGAAATGAAGACAGACTGACTTCGGTTGCTCCTAGTGCTGCTTATGAGCTCATTCTGTGTGGACCTGGTTACTCTTTTGTGAAGCAGCAGCTGAGGAGACTCAGCACTTTCCATGGCTGACAAAAAGCCCAAGGAAGGAGTCAAGACTGAGAACAATGATCATATTCATTTGAAGGTGGCGGGGCAAGATGGTTCTGCCCTGCAGTTTAAGATTAAGAGGCATGCACCACTTAGTAAATGAATGAAAGCCTATGATGAGCAACAGGGTTTGTCAATGAAGCAGATCAGATTCTGATTGACGGGCAGCCAATCAATGAAACAGACACACCCGCACAGTCAGAAATGGAGGATGAAAATACAACTGATGTGTTCCAGCAGCAGACAGGAGGTATCTACTAAAAAGGGAACTTGCTACTTTACTCCAGAACTCTTCCTCGTCCAGACCAAGAAGACATTCTCAGTTAGAAAACAGCAATTTGGTTCCACTGCATCCTGACTACTACAGTATGGTTTTCTCTATTCTTTCATTTTCCCCTTCCCCATTCCTTTATTGTACATAAAGTAACTGATATATATGCACAATCATTGCTTTTTTTTTTTAAACTAAATGGCTGATGGTATGTTTTGATCAAATGGAGATGGGATAGGAAGCATACTGGTTCTGTGAAAATACTCCCTATCTTGATTAGTGGCATGCTCATTCAGCTCTTATCTTTATCTTCCAGTAAGTTATTTTGCTATCTCTGTTTAACAAAAAAGGAACAACGTAAAAATCTTTGCATACC
>PVKE010043429.1:0-13376 GCA_004027555.1 Craseonycteris thonglongyai | reverse complement strand
CACCCAGAATCAGCTCTTGATGATGCCCCCTCACTACACTCCCTGCCCCCCCACTCTCCCACCTGCCTCCCCCCTTACCCTCAGGTAACCACTAAACTATTGACTGTGTCCATGAGTTTTTGTGTCTTTGTTACTTTCAGTTTTATGTTCCACCTCTGAGTGAGGTCATGTGTTTCTTGACACACTCCCGTTTAGAGACTTGGAGTGTGGGGCATAGGGCATGGAGTGTGGGATTTTTTTTTTTTTTTGAGAGAGAGATGCAGCAATTTACTTCTGGACCCAGATTCACTGGACAGAACTTACCTCCTCAGCACTCTTCCCCCATCCAACTGCAGTTTGGCACCCATCATCCTCATCTCTTTGCTCATCTGGCCTGTTGGCTTTAGCTTTCTAGAGCCATAGGCTTGGACTAAGTTGTCGCACCTGTGCTTGGAGGAAGACAGGTGGGGCTTTGGTCCAGCAGGTTGGCTCAGTTGGAGACTAAAAAGCAGTGTCTCCATGGCTCCTGGTCCCCAAACCCAAAATTGTTTTTCAGAAGGCTGAGAGTCAAAGGAGGAGCACCTCACCTCTAGCTTATTGGGTGATTTCTTGGCTGGTTTGCAGTGTTGGATTTAGAAAGTGGGGGTGGGTAACTTCTGATCTGCAGGACAGGGGAAAGCCTTCCAGTTGGGCAGCTTTATTCCCAGCAAAGGTCTGAATTGAGTAAACACAGTCTGTGGTTGGGTGAAAAGGGAAAGAGAGAATAAGAGAACAAAGGCAGAGGCTGTGTTACCACATCTCCACCTTCATCCCTGCCACCCTGTGCTCAAGACAGGACCATGGGGAGGTATCCCTGAGGCACAGAGAGGCTGACTTACTTCACTTAATAAGATAGTTTCAAGGTCCATCCATGTTGTCACAAATGGCTGTATTTCATCTTTTCTTAACGTGGAGTAGTATTCCATTGTGTAAATGTCCCACAACTTCTTTATCCAGTCATCTATCAGAGGACACTTTGGTTGTTTCCATGACTTGGCCACTGTGAGCAGTGCTGCGATGAACATTGAAGTACATATATCTTTGCGAGTTAAGGTTTTCAATTTTGGGGGGTAGATACCCAGAAGGGCGATTGCTGGGTCATATGGCAATTCCATTCCCAATTTTTTGAGGAGTCTCCATACAGCCTTCCATAGTGGTTGTACCAGTTTACATTCCCACCAGCAGTGTATGAGGGTTCCTTTTTCTCCACAACCTCTCCAGCACTTGTTATCCCTTATCTTGTTGATTATAGCCATTTTAACAGGTGTGGGGTGGTATCTCATTGTGGTTTTAATTTGCATCTCCCTAATTGCTAGTGATGTTGAGCATTTTTTCATATATCTGTTGGTCATTTTTATGTCTTCATGGGAGAAGTGTCTGTTTAGGTCTTCTGTCCATTTTTTAATTGGATCACTTTTTTGTTGTTGTTGAGTTATATGAGTTCTTTATGTATTTTAGATATTAGCCCCTTATCAGAGGCATTGTTTCCAAATATTTTCTCCAATTTGGTTGGTTTTCTTTTTACATTGTTGATGGTTTTCTTTGCTGTGTAGAAGCTTTTTAGTTTGATATAATCCCATTCATTTATTTATGCTTTTACTTCCCTTGCCTTTGGGGTCAAGTTTATAAAGTGCTCTCTGAACCCAAGGTCCATAAGTTTAGTACTGATGCTTTCTTTTATGCATTTTATTGTTTCTGGTCTTATGTGGAGGTTTTTAATCCACTTTGAGTTTATTTTGGTATATGAGGACAGTTCATAGTCCAGATTCGTTCTTTTGCACATGTTTTTTCAATTTTCCCAGCACCATTTACTGAAGACGTTGTCTTTTCTCCATTGTATATATTTTTTTCTTTTGTCAAAAATTATCTTTCCATGTATTTGTGGGTTTATTTCTGGGTTTTCAACTCTGTTACATTGATCTGTATGTCTATTTTCTGCCAATACCAAGGTGTTTTGATTATTGACACTTCGTAGTATAGATTGAAGTCAGGGAGCGTGATGCCTCCAGCCTTATTCTTTTTTTGGAGGATTGCATTTGTGATTTGGGGTCTTTTGTGGTTTCATATGAATCTGATAATTAAAAAAAATCTATTTCTTGAAAGAATGTCTGTGGGATTTTGATGGGAATTGCATTAGATCTGTATCTTGCTTTGGGTAATATGGCCATTTTAACTATGATGATTTTTCCAATCTATGAACACAGAATATCTTTCCATTTCTTTGTGTCTTCTTAAATTTTTCTTAATAGTGTCTTATAGTTTTCTGTGTACAAGTCCTTCACGTTCTTTGTTAAATTTATTCCTATGTATTTTTATTCTTTTTGTTTTGATCACAAAAGATAATTTTTTTCATTTTTTTCCTGAAGTTTAATTGTTTGTATATAAAAACACTGTGGATTTTTGTACGTTCATTATATATCCTGCAACTTTACTGTATTCATTTATTATTTTTAATTGTTTTCTGGTGGCCTCTTTAGGGTTTTCTATATAAAGGATCATGTCATCTGCAAAAAGTGACAGTTTAACTTCTGCACCCCCAAATTGGATGCCTCTGTCCAGATACTTGAAGTCTTAGAAGGCCTGCCATAAACTGTCATCACCTGTCAGGAGCCAGTAACTCAGAGTTCAGTGAAGATATTGGGCTCTTTTTCTATCAGTGAGAAGAAAGAAGAGGGTTTGCTCTTTGATTTACCTTCCTTCTGCTGCTCTGCTCATCTGGATTCTAGAGGGCACACAATCTGAAGGGTTTAGGACCAGAGCACCGCTTACTGAGCAATCCACAGGGAGACCTCACTGTCTTTTGAAATGTTGCAGCTCCTATTTTTCATTTCTTAAAAGTCATGGGTATACCAAATCATTCTGCTTAAGTTTACTGAACAGGTACAGTTCCCAAAGAGAAGACAGTGTAGCAGATGGAGCTCTGCTTTCAGGCCATAATAAAATGCACAATCCTTAACTTTTTTTTGTCTTGGAGATACTGTGATGACATTAATAAGAGAGTCACTAATTTTTAATATTGGGTGGGGGCTAGGATCTTTGCTAAGTCTTGCAGATACAGAAATGCCCTAAATTTTACACAAAAGATCTGGCAGGGCTTTGATTTCAACTGGCAGGAAAATTTGGCAATCCGAAGGATCAAGTTTTCAGTTTCTTCTGCTTTATAGTTGCAAGGGATAAGAAATTCTTTTGCACAGTCATAGAAAGTCTGCAGTTTCAGACCAAGTCATGAGCCCAGAATTTAGTCATTTAAATTTGTCATTCCCTTTCTTTAAGCATCTCAATCCTTGAAGAAAGAATTTCAACATCTTCAAATTTCTCATGTCCTTCAAACCACTTTATGGTGGCAGCAATTCAGTTTCCCCAAAGCCGTGCCTTTAATGGATACTTGATGCCTGGTGACCACAGAAATCAATTTAGTTAGTAGTTTCTCTCCTGGCTGTCATAGGCTGCCAGTCACCCATCTCGGATTAGTGACGAGATCTATAGTTATCTACAATTGAGATAACCGATCTCAGATTCCACATATTTGCTGGTTTCAGCCTTCTCATGGAATCAAGTTTTTATGTCAGTGTTCTTAGATGCAAAAACAATCAAACAAACAAACAAACAAACAAACAAAAAACAGAACCAAACTCTGGTTGATTTAAAAAGGAAGAGGCTATATTAGCTGGATTTTTTGGTAGCTCCTGGAGTTCACGAGAACACCAGAGAACTGGGTTTAGAAAAGAATGGAAATGGAGGCTGGCAGCTTAGATAAGCAAAACGTATTTATAATGCTAACCCAGGTAACAACCATCATTCATCCTGGATCCTGGCCATTACTACCACCACAGGTACAAATCCTAAACCTTCCCTGCTTCTTGGTATCACTCAGACTCAGTTTCAGGCTGGAGCAGCTGACTAATCAAATCCAGGTATCGTATCCATGCCCTGGCTTCCAGGGGGCCAAGAGAACACGTGAATGGACCCTCACCAAGACTCACTCAATGGCAGATTCTTCAACAAGAAGGGGGTTCAGATATGGCCCCAAAGTGACAAATGGGCTCTATACTTAGTAAGACAGGAACTAACATGACTCATAGAAAGCAGCTTAAATGATGGATTGCAAAGAAATGAGACAAGATGGAGACTGGTAGAAAGTGGCTTTGGTGGAGTTTGATGATTTATTAGATGTGAAGGGTGAGAAAGAGAGGAGAGGATGGACTCTAGGACCATTCTCAGGTTTCTGGTTAGGATGACTAGGTGATTGGCTACGCTGTTAACCTCAGAAAAATATGAAGAAACGAGGCTTGGATTCCCAGGTCCTGAATCTAGGACAGATAGCATGGTGTAGCAGTCTAGAAACTCTGAATAGTCTCCTTGGGTTCAATTCCTAGTTGACCTCTTTACAGCTGTATGATTTTGGGATGCTTCAGTTTCCTCATCTTAAAATGGGGTAGTAATGTCTGTCGCAAGTGTGCCTGTCAGGGGTGATGAGCATTTATATGTAAAGCATTGAAAACAGTGCTCAATAAAAGTTAGTTACTATTCTTAGCTATTATTGAACCATTGCTTAATCTAATTAACCCAATGAGCTTAGGGGTTCTCCATATCCCTGTGAAAAGGTTGATCCAAAAAAAAATGGTCTTAAGTTAATATTGTCCACCATAGAGAAATGTGTCAGCCCGAGGACGGCCACTTATAACCATTTATTCATACAGAGCAGTTGCTTAGTTGAAGACAGTATATCACAGAACATGTTGATCAGAAACCAATAAAATGTTTTCTGTAGATCTGACAGAAACCATGCCTTCTGCATATTCTGATTTTACGTTCAGAAACTAGTAAATTACAAGTCACTTATACCAGGAAGATGACACAGCATTATTAAACCTCCACTTTAGCATGAAGGAGTCAAACAGGTTTTTTACATAACAAGAGCTTTGGCATCGCATCAAGGGCTTGGCTCCTTGCCAGTTCCTCCACCCCCTAGAAGCAGGTAAGGAATTATTTGAACAGCTAGGTCTGATCCAAGCTTAGGGCACAGGGCAATGTGCAGGTTAAGGCAGTGGGTAGGCTGGCTCTACTCTGGCTTAGAGAGACTCTGCAATACGTGAGGTTAGATGCAAGTAAGAGACAAATATGACGAGACCCCTGATGTTTCCAATTCCATCAGGGCATGCTTGGGGGAGTTCTGGGTCTAGATCTTTCTGGGTCCAAAGAATCTTCAGAACTCACAAATCTCCAGAAGTGAGCTGAAGAGTCTTCAATTCTGTATCAGGCCACAAAGGCTGGAACTAACCCCAAGAGACTTTCAAGATGCTCACTAC
Organism: Craseonycteris thonglongyai; assembly: GCA_004027555.1. Classification (NCBI taxonomy): domain Eukaryota; kingdom Metazoa; phylum Chordata; class Mammalia; order Chiroptera; family Craseonycteridae; genus Craseonycteris; species Craseonycteris thonglongyai. The sequence continues at coordinate 8,049 of PVKE010043429.1, read as the reverse complement.
CAAGAGAAGCTATGTGAAGCACTTTCACCCACATTAAACAGCTTGCATAACAGAGCAAGTCTAAATGTTCTAAGGGAAGGAAGAACCCAGGGCCAAGAAAGATAAAGATCAGCTTTCCAGCTGGAAGATAAATCTCTTTTTCTGCCAGATTAATATAAAAACAAACTAAAAATTTACCAAAGCTTTTGGCACAAGCATTCCATTCATTTTTCATTCTAAACTGCTAAATAATTGTAGGACACATATTGCATGTGAGGTCTGGGTGAAAAGAATGAATCAAGCCTATAAAATATATGATCTCTACTTTTCTGAGTTCTGTTACTCAGACAAATTGGCTTTGACACTTAGTGGGTCCCTACTCTGCTGTATGATGTAAAACTGGGTGTTTTTATATTAGGAAAAGTAATTTATCAAGACAGAGCTATTTTTGATTGCATTGCAAAAAGGAGGCAGAATTTAAACCACACAAGTGGACAAATACTCCATCTTATAAAGTTTGTTCTTGCGGTTTTAGTGAAAAAGATCTTGTTGAACAGGTAGGATATGTCTGCCTTCATAATGAGGATTGCTGTACTTATTCATAAGTATTGTTTGGCACTTTACACGCATTGTCTCTAATTCTCATGATATACCTGCAAGGTAGGTATAATTGCTCCATCACAGAGATGAAGAAACTTGGGTTCAGAGACAATGCCTTGGCTAGTAAGGGGCAGGCGTGCACCAATTCTTTTTAGTGTACCATGTAGTATCCCCCCAAAGAAAGGAAATGTCCTAGAGTGAAGGTGTCTTTTGGCTTAGGTAATTCAGAGCAGACCCAAAAACTCCACTAGAAACTTGAAGGTGGAACCATACTTCCTTTAAGGGTCAAGGGTTTGTGGTTTGCTATTTTTTCCCCTCTTGCTTCAGCACAATCAATCAGAGCAGGTCAGCGTGGCAGTATCTGCTATCCATGAGCAGCTCTTAGGCAAATGCTGTTGAAAGCAGTACCTAGCTCTCAGTTCCAAGAAACTGATATTGTAATGGGGTCATATGGTACCACCAGAAAAAAAAAAAAAATCTAGCTCATACTTGAACTCTTGCTTGTTAAGACTACAAGTGCAGCAGAGATCCCTGGGGGCTAGAGTCCTCAGAGATGTTTCAGGCAAGAGGAGGAAGTTGGAGGATTGATAGGGCAGGCGGTTGGGAGGGAGGTGTGGTGGCTGACGGAAGCAAACACAAGTGGGGAAGGGGGAGAGGAAAAGCATAGTAAGTTGGAGAAACAGCATTTCTTTCATATTGCTGCTGCTTTCTTCCTCCCAGTGCTCCTTATTGCATCCAGGTGGAGCATTCCAGGTGGACCTCTCCCCAAATTCTGTTGTATTCCCTTGTTGTATCCCCAATGACATGGTGTGAGCTGTGGAGAGAGGGGAAGCATGCCAGTTTTATGACTAGGGCTCTGTTGCTTTCTGAGCCTGTGTCCCTGGGCTGTGATCTTTACAAGTGCTTCTCAGCCTCCCCTCTCCCCCATAGGTGACACAGGATGGCTGAAGTGGGTGTCCCCCTAGGTAACTTAAGCTCTAGTAAAACCCTAATTGATTAGATTCTGAAATACAGTTTCCCTTGAGGGTAAGCCTTATTAAGAGGAGCAGTGATTTTTGGTCAAGAAGGCAAAGTAGGCAAATATTGTGCTTGCCTTCTCTCATGACCACATCAAAATTAAAACTAGACTACAAAACAACCAGCATTGAGAATAGCCTGAAGTCTAGCTGAACTGAAGTCCTACAACTGAGAACATACAGAAAAAGCCACCTTGAGAATGGGAGGAGGGGCAAAGACAGGAATAGGCTGGCCCCAAATCCATGTATGATTGTTAAAAATCAAGAGATATCTTGGCTGCAGCGGTCCCAGCCTCACACCAGACTCCCCAGCTCAGAATTCCAGTGCAGGGGAGAGAAGTCCCCATGACTGCTGGCTGTGAAAAGTAGCAAAGATTATGAATGAGTGAGACAAAGGGCAGCTGGAGTCTGGGTGCTCTTTATAAAGGGCCTGTACATGAACCTACTGATGGAATCACTCACTCAAAGCTCCAGTGCTGAGGCAGTAGCTCAGAAGGTTCCAGGGACATAGGGGAGGAACTGAGTCATTCTGCTTCAGAGTAAGGGCTAGAGAGGGACTCCCCTACAGAAGTACTGGCAGAATTTAATGTTTCTTTGTTGAGTCCTCCACCCTCCCAACTTGCAGCCACAGGCAGCCACCATAACTGAGTCTGCATCAACTCAGCTAATACTGTTTGTCTACCCTGCTGTGGTGATTCCCTGAGATCCCATCCCACCCAACTTGCAGAGCCACCCAAGCCTCTTCCAGTGGCTTTTTCATACAAATGACCTGTCTTAGGTAATGCTGCAAACTTTCCTAAAAATCTCTCAAAGGGTCACAAAACCAAAGCAAGCAGCATCTGAATTCACATGTCCCACACCTATTGCTATGTAGCTCTAAGCCTGGCACCAGCCACAGCCAACCTTGGTTGTGGCTTGACCTCTCGAGGCACCTCTATGCCCAGCATGGCTGGTGACCATCTGTGGATTGCTTTGTGGCTCATGCCAACTGGCCCAGGGAAGGGCACAAGTTGCAGCTGAACTTGGCCTGGGGTGGGTCCCCTCCAAGACAGCCCAGGGGTAGGCACAGCCAGTGGCCAGCTTTGGATTGAGCCAGAACATCACCTGGCCACCTCCAAGGATGACACACCTAGAGGGAAATATCGCCTGGCACCAGAGCCCTGCTAAAATGAACCTGGCTCTGTAGGATCAGCCCTTGCACAGTAGCTCCTCTGCTGGAGTCACAGCCAGTCCTCACAACCAATCAGCCTGAGGGTCAATCCCTCCCATTTAAGACTGAGAGACATAGAAGCTCTACCTAGTACATGGAAATAAACACAAGGAGGCAGCCAAAATGGGGAGACAAACAGGTCCCAAATGAAAGAACAGAACAAAGCTTCAGAAAAAAGGAACTAAACAAAATGGAGATAAGCAATCTACCAGATGCAGAGTTCAAAATGTAACAGGGTAAAGAAGGAAGGGGCTATAGGAGTAGGCAGCCATAAATCAAGGCACCAGATGAATCTTCCTCTCCTCAAGGTAAAGGTTCTAGAGCAGGGGTGGCGACCTTTTGGTGATTGAGTGCCAAAGTTTATGAAATAAGAGTATACTCTCTCGACTCGCGTGCTAACCCATCGAGTGAGATAGAGGTATCGATTATTTTTATGTCTATAAGAGCATAAACAATAATTTTTTAAATGGTATTCACAGCTCCGCGTGCTGAAATAATTGCTCCACGTGCCACTTTGGGCACGCGTGCCAAAGGTTCGCCACCCCCCCCCCCCTTCTAGAGGCTGAGAGGCTAGGCTTAATTGATGTTAATTGACTGCAATTGACAAAGAGCTGCAAGCTTGCATAGGTGGGGGTAATTGCTGGTAATGGGCCATAATTGATTGGGGAAGAAGAACCCTCCTACTGCCTTCCAGGCAGGGATATAAAACAGAAGGAGGGCAGAAGTAAGACACAGCAGCAGAGAGGTGCTTGGGTCATGGCAGCTGGCTTGATCCATAAAGCATTGTAGCAAAGAGCAGAGCTTGGGACAAGGAGGTTTAGGTTTGCAGGGAACAGCTAGCTTGGTCCTCAAGGCACAGCAGTGGCTCTAGTGTCGGGCCCTGGTAGTGTGGCTGGAGGAGACAAGCAGTCTTTGAGAGTGGAAACCCACTGGTTCCCTGACAATAAATGCTTGTTCTACGGCCCCACCTCCATGTCTGTCCATTGGCTGAAGTGCAGGCAGCATAAGCCTGCACTCAGTTTCCTTCAGGTAACAAAAACACTGGGTATGAGGATGCTCAGTGATCTCAGGGAGAAGTTCAATGAAGAGGTGAGAGACATAGAAATGAAGACAGAAAACACAAAACAGAGCTTGTCAGAAATAAGGAATACAATAACTGAAATGAAGAATACATTGGCGAGAATAATCTCAGCAGTACATTAGATGAAGCAGAAAATTGAATCAGTGATTTAAAAGAAAAGGTAGCAGAAAACACCCAATCAGAACAAAGAAAAATAATATAATAAAATGGGAATATTTTAAGGGGCCTCTGGGACAACATCAAGCTTGCCAACATTTGTATCATAGGGGTACCAGAAGGAGAAGAGAGAGAGGAAGGGATTGAGAACATATTTGAAGAAATAATGACTAAAAACTTTCCTAACCTGGCAAAAGCAATAGACATAGAATCCCAGGAAGCTTGTATTGTAGAGTCCCAAACAAGATGAACCCAAAGAGGCCTACATCAAGACATCAGAATCAAAATGTCAGTGTTTAATGACAAGGAGATAATCTTAAAGGCAGCAAGAGAAAAGCACTTAGTTATCTACAAGGAGCTGTCTTTCATCTGATTTCTCAACAAACTTTGCACATCAGAATTGTTTGGCATAACTATTCAAAGTGATGAAAAGCGAGAACCTATAACCAAGATTACTCTACCCAGCTAGGCTATCATTTAGAATCAAAGGACAGATAAAGAGTTTTATAGACAAGAAAAAGCTAAACGACTTTCATCACCACCAAACCAGTATTACAAAGAATCTTAGAAGAACTTCTTTAAAAATAAAACATGAAAAATATAAACAATAAACTGACAATAACTATATATCCATCATCAATTACTTCAAATGTAAATGGATTAAATGCTCCAATCAAAAGATAGGTGGCTGAATAAATAAGAAAATATGACCCTTACATATGCTGCCTATAAGAGACTCACTTCAGATAGAAAGACACACAGGCTGAAAGTAAAGGGATGAAAAAATGTTATTTTCTGAAGATTAAAAAAAAAAAAAGCTGGGGTAGCATTACTTATACCAGACAAAATGTACTTGAAAACAAAGGCTGTAACAAGAGAAACAGAATGACCTAGCAATCTCAGTTCTGAGTATTTATCTTAAACCCAAACACTACCTCAAGGGGATGTGTGTGTCCATAGGTTCATTGCAGCGTTGTTTATAATGGCCAAGATATAGAGGCAGCCTGGGTGTTCCTCGGTGGATGATTGGACAAAGAGGAAGTGGAACATACATACAATGGAATATTGCTCAGCCTTAGAAGAGAATGGGTCTTACCATCTGTACTGGCATGGGTGGACCTGAGGGGTATTGTGCTGAGAGGAGTGTGCCAGACAGAGAAAGACAGATGCGATGTGATTTAGTGTATATGTGGAATATAAAGAACAAAATAAACAAACAGAACAGACTCATAGGTAAGAGAACATTTTGATGGTTTCGAGATGGGAAAGGTGTTGGGGGTGGGTGGGAGAAAAAGTGGAAAGGATTAAGAAGTACAAACTGGTTGTTACACAGTAGTCATGGGGATGTAGGTTATAGCGTAAGGAATACAGTCAATCATAGTTTAAAAACTATGATGGTGTCAGGTGGGTATTAAATTTATTTTTATTTTATTTATTTATTTATTTTTGACAGAGGAGAGAGAGAGAGAGAGAGAGAGAGAGAGAGAGATACAGAGACAGAGACAGAGAGAGAACTGAACTGGGGGAGCTCCCAGTTCAGCATATGAGTCCGCATGGGCTGGGGCTGGGATTCAATCCCCAGTCCGCGGCGCTGCAAAGTGAGCACTTAACCCACTGAGCCATCCCGGCTTCCCCAGGTACTAAATTTATTGGGGCGATAGATGGGAAGGGAATTGGGGGGGCAGGGTGAACGAGGTAAAGGGATTAAGAAGTACAAATTGATACTTACAAAATAGTCATGGGGATGTAAAGTAAAACAAATGGAATATAGTCAATGATATGGTAATAACTACATATAGTGCCAGGCGGGTACTAGACTAGTCAGGTGATCACTTCTTAAATTTTATAAATGTTTAACCACTATGCCGTACACCTGAAATTAATATAAAATAATACTGAAGGTTAACTATAATTGAAAAATTAAAAAGAGGGGGGAAAGGTGAAGGGGAATAAAAGGTCCAAATTTCCAGGTCTAAAACTAATAAGTAGTAGGGATGAAATGTACAGTATGGGGAATATACAAGGTGTGATAAACAAATACGGTGATGGTAAATGATGCTGCCAAATGCCATCCAACAGAAAGTCAGGGGTCTTTGATACAAAAAAATGGCAAGCCAAACCTTAGTAACAGTGTGTGACAAGTTTCAACTTGTTCAGTGGAGTCAGTCAGTTGTGAGCTACAGCTGAGAGAAAGTGTGTTTTAAAGTGTGCCACAAATCATGGAACACAAACAATGCATTAACATAAATTTCTGTCAAATAAAAACATTACAGTGTGTCCTCATCCACCTTATTCACTGGTTCTGTCACCTTGGGACTTCTGACCCTTCCCTATAGTCAAAATCAGCGTGAAAGGTAAACATTTTGAATCAATTCAGGACATGGAGGCAGCCACGACAGCACAACTAAGACATGAAAAAGGACTTCCACAACTGCTTCAGAACAATGAAGTGCCAAGAACAATGAGTTAAGTGTGTTTAAAGGGACGGGGAATATTTTCAGGAGAATTAATTGCAATGTGTCTTTTACTGTAATAATGTTTTTACTGTAATAATTTTTTAAATTTAAACATTCATCATATTGATTACACCTCACAGTCAATAATATTGTAATAGTGTGGTACAATATCAGATGGTAGTTGAACTTATTATGGTGATTACTACTTCAGGTATATTCGTGTGGAATAACTATGGTGTTCACCAGAAATTATGTAATATTGTATATTAGCTATATTTTCAATAAAGACCTAGGGGAAAAAAAAAAAAAGAACAAAATGCCTTGGCATATTTTAAAATAGCTGCTTTCCTCCTGTTCCTATTGGAAACCTGAACTCAAAGGGACTTCTTCTCCTGTCTTCATTATGAGACACTGTTAGTGCTCATGGAGAAACTTACAGAAGGTGGGGGCACCCCCTCATGACTGGCTGCCCATGGATTTTTTTTATCTCTCCAAGTTGTCCACACTGAGCCTCCAGCAATGCACCTAGTAGTTTAGGTTTTCCTGCCTGGTACTGCTTCCTGCAAAGTCTGCTCTGCCAGTCTGTGCTGCTCTGTGTTCACTTGTATGCCTTTCTCTGAATCAGGGGGACAACGGTTTGCTCTGTGATCCCAATTCCCTGCAAGATAGAAAACAATTTGTAGGTTTTTAGTTTCTTTAGCTTCTTGTTGTTGTGAGCACTTAGTGACAACTTTCAACCTCCTTACATACTGGACACGACCACCCGTTTCTAAAGCAGCATTTTCCTGTAGTGTGTTCTGCAAAGCATGAGTGTGACATAGTTCTACGAAGTCTGACAATTAAGTTCGGGAACTCATCCAAAAATAAAGTGCTACATACCTCATTGTTGAATATCACTATGATCACCTTCGAAGTACTCCTCTTGGGAAGCTATGCATGGACATCAGTGCCTATTAGTTCACCCTTCAAAGCAATTTTGGAACTCTTTTTCTGGAATAGCCATCAGAGCTGTTGTCCAATTACTCTTGATGTCCTGAACGTCATCAAAATGTCTTCCTTTCAAAATTTCCTTTATCTTTGGGTAGAGAAAAAAGTCACTGGGGGCCCAGATCAGGTGAGTAGGGAGAGTGTTCCAATAGTTACTTGTTTACTGGCTAAAACTCCCTCATAGACATTGTCATGTGAGCTGGTGCATTGTCATGATGCAAGAGCCGTGAGTTGGCAAAAAGTTCAGGTCATTTTCGTATCACATTTTCACCCAGACTTTTCAGCACTTCCAAATAGTCAACTTGGTTGATTGTCCATTTGGTACAAATTCAAAATGAACAAACCCCCTGATATCAAAAAAGGTTAGGGATCGGCAAGATGGCGGCATGAGAGGAGAACCCAGACACCTACCTGGGAAGGGACTTACGAACAAAAAGGAACCCACAGGGGAAACCCTGAGAAGCACCCTCAACTGAGAGAACCACACAACGCAGAACAACACACAAAGGTTAGAGGAAAAAGGGGAGAGCGGGAGAGGGAGGGAGAAGGAGCAGTTTGGGGACA
>PVKE010043428.1:0-13379 GCA_004027555.1 Craseonycteris thonglongyai | reverse complement strand
ATTTCTGACTGCTGCCGATTGTTTGTTTGAGGAATATTCTAACAAGCGTGAGATTATGTCGGCGATACAAGACCTACAGTTGTCAAATAACACAGTCACAAGAAGAATACACGCAATTTCAAAAGACTTGCAAACTCAGTTAAAGACTGACTTGGAAATATGTGACCGCTTCTCTCTGCAATTTGACGAGTCAACAGATGTATCAGACACCGCATAGTTGGCAGTTATGGTGAGAATGGTATTTAGTAACTTCACAGTAAAAGAGGAGCTGTTGCAAATATTACCAATGAAAGGACAGACGAGAGGTGAGGATATTTATAAAACTTTCAGAACATACGCCAGGTTGATAAACATGCCTTTGCATAAGTTGTCTGCGATAACTACCGATGGGGCACTGGCAATGGTTGGTAAAAACAAAGGATTTATTGCCCTTTGCAGGAAAAATGAATCATTTTCAAACTTTATGTCCTACCACTGTATTATCCATCAGGAAGCTTTGTGTTGTAAAATACTGCCCTTTGAACATGTTATGAAAATAGTCAGAAAGATAATCAACTCTATTCGAGCAGCTCCATTGCAACACCAACTTTTCAAGGCCCTGTTAGAAGATACTGATGATAAAGAACACGATCTCATCCTGCATACTGAAGTATGTTGGCTCAGTAAAGGTAAAGTTCTTACAAGATTTGTGAACTTAATGGAAGAAATAAAAACATTTATACATGATAAAAATGAAAATTATGATGAACTAACAGACTCTTGCTGGCTGGTGGATTTGGGTTTTCTTGCTGACACCATGGAGAAATTAGTTTCTTTCAATTTGGAGTTGCAGGGAAAAGACAAAAATATAGCTGAAATGATAAGCTCTGTAAACGCATTGAAAGCAAAATTGACTTTGTCGATATCACATCTGCATATCAAGTCTCTCGTGCACTTCCCATATATGAGGAAAATGCTAGGTAATAATGAATTAAACGTGTCATTATTTATTGAGACCCTGCAAGTGCTTCAAAAACAGTTTGAAGAGAGATTTCTGCAGTTTACAAATATCGAGCCAATTGTCTCCTTCTGTATCAATCCTTTTACTTGCCAAATAAATGTAATAGAACTAGCCACATGTATTGCAGACCTTGTTTGGGGGAAAGCAGAAGAACTAGAGTTAGAAATTTTGAACCTTAAGAACGATATTTTGCTAAAATCCTTAATATCAGAGGACTTATGGAACATAGTCGACAAAGAAAGGTTCCCATTTAAAAAAAAAAAACGGCATATAAAATCAAATCGTTTTTCAGGTCAACGTATTTATGCGAATCTTTGTTTTCAAACATGAATTTAATAAAATCACAATATAGATCTCGACTTACTGATGAGCATCTTAATAATTGTTTGCTAACAGGGTTGTCGTCATACTCTCCTAATTACGAGGCACTGGCCAATGAAATGCAATGCCAAAGATCACACTGACAGATTGGTTTTTTTTATGTTTTCTTTTATGTATTTTTAAATGATTTTATTATACATGTGTTTTTTATTTACTTTGTATTACGTTTTGTATATATGTTTCTTTGTGTGTATATAATTTGTACAATAAATTTATTATTTTTAAATTATTTTTATTATTTTTTATTCTTGTTCAATAATAAATATCCTTAGAAATAGCTGGTGCCCACCGCCCTACCGATATTTTAGAATGGGCCCTAATGTATAAAAAGGTTGGGAACCCCTGATTTAGAGCATCCATAAATCAGGTCCAAATCCTGGTTGTGCCATTGAGTAGCTGTGCCAACTTGAGTCTTTGTTCCTATGAGTGGTTTAATGCCCAACTTACAGTACTGCTAAGAGAATTAAAGGACATGCTGTATAAGGTGCTTGGACTAAGGAGTAGAAAGTCATCACTGTCATTAAACACATGCCTTCAGGGCAGATACACTCTTCTGTTGAACTTTGTACCCTTCGGGCAGTTAAACAGAGTAAGGTCTCAACGCATACAATGATTCTCATTATTCAAGGTAGTTCTGTTCCATAAAGTCCCCGTGAATACTGAACTAGCCAACATGGAACTTTTGTTCCTAGGGGAAACATTAGGTTAGGTTCCCAAGAGCCTCTGGTGACAACATTGCATGGACCCATCAGTAGGTAACCTTGTGTTATGTGTCACTGTTTAAAGACACCACATGGAATACATACGGTTGATTCAGTAGCATTGAACTCACAGTCAACAACCGTGCTGTCACTCATGCCTGAAGTTTATCTAACACACACAGTTTCGCCATAGGCCATGTCACAACTTTCCTGAGCTCAGGGATGCTACACAGTACTTCAGCTCTAAACTGGGGGAGGGTGACACTGTAACAGGGATATCATTAAGAAAAAACACAAAGATGCAAATGGGCAAGCACACACACACCAAAAACAAACAAAAACACCGCACTAAACAGACCAAAAAGGACACTGGTTTGCAAGAGAGCTAAAACAAGAAGGCACAGTGTCACTTTGTGTGACATCAGTTAGGAACATATACACTGGGTGACTCACATTTTTTATTGTTCAGTGCATACCCACAAATGACCGTGAAAGCATTAATTTTGGGGTCACAAATACATTTTAGCAAGTAGACCAATTTGAAAGTGCAAACCTATGAATAACAAAGGTCGACTGTATGTGTTAAATGGATGCATTAAAAAAAGAAAAATGAAAAAAAAAAAACAACCTGTGAAAGTAGGTTTCTCTTCTTCCAAACCAGAATTTGCCCTTCAAAAACAAACAAACAAACAAAAAAAGCAATAGGTCTGAGACACAGCCATTCATACAAAATGGCAGGCTGAAGTCAAATGGCTTCCTCTGTGCTAAGCAATGGCGTTACTGTCCAATGGTCTACTTTATGGGTCACGACAAGGGAGAAAAGAGAAAAGATCTGCGGGATCACATCAGATTCTTCCCTCGAGACCAGAAACAGAAATATCAGCAGGTTTTTCTGGAACCTCCGGAAACTTCCCTAAGTGACCTGGAGCATCAGTTACTCATTTTGCACCTGCCAGACACAGAAGAATTCTCAGAACTCACAAGCCAAAGCTCTCTGTTCAGGTTTCATGAACGTTTTAGGGTTAAAGCCGGAAAAGCTATGCTTCCTCCCATTCTCATCCGTCATCTCCCAGAATTCAACATCGCAGCCCCAGCTTTAAAGGCTCTTGGGTCTCAAGGTCCCTCTTCAAATAGATACACTTGCCAACGTTGCCTGAAACGTCAGTTCTGAGATAAATGAGCACATGCTATCTCTTTTTTTTTCTTTTTCTTTTTTTCAATTTCTGTTTGGGGACAAAAAGAGGTTTATATTGTCTTAGAAGAAAGGCAGAGACTAACTTTGAATGCAACTAAATGGACTTGAATTTACCTTCCAGATATGAGAAAATACTCTCATTCTTTCAGTGATTTTTTACTCTGGGAGACCATGGTCATGAGGTTTCTCCTCCCCATTCCTCTCTCTTAGTAATTCAAGGCAATCTATAGACCTTTCTGCACAAATACAGGGTTTAAAGGACAGGATTTTAAAAAAAAGATTTATTTTGTTGTTTGAGAGACAGTGAGGGAGAGAAGGGGGGAGGGCCCAGAGCTGTCTCCGTAGTTTTACATCATTAGTGGTGACATGGTTTCATTCCACACAGGTGGATGTGGGCCAGGCAGGGCAGGAACTGAACAGGGGGCCTCCCGATTGGGAGGCAGGAACCTTCACCACCCATCCATCCCAGTGGTTACCAGTTGCACCACAGGTCAGCATATAGATTTGCATGGTTTGGGGCCCAGAACTGAACCCTGGACCTCACAATTGCAAGCGAAGTACTCAACCATTGGGCTATCCCGGCATCCCGAAGAACAGGATATTTAAATAAGGAGTCCCGCATTTTCATTTTGCATTTTGCCCTGCAAATTCTGAAACGGGTCCTGCGTGGAGCTCATTACGGAGAGAGGACCCCACACACTCCTGGCCCCGTACGTCTCCTGTCTCCTCGAAGGGACTCACCCTGAGGTCTGCAGGCAGAGCTCCCACACACACACTTCTGCGTGGCTCCCACTTTGTACCTCTGGGAGCCATCCATCTGCCCAGGGCTGGCTTTGCACTGACCGCACCCCCACTACCAGACTCATACACACGGGACCCACAGCTTCAGGCCTGCTCTGCACATCTGCACGAACGCCGTTTATCTTCACGAAAGCAATGAGCTCACCCACAGGCAGGGTTAGGGCTACACCGGGCCCTGGCTACACGGACTGGCCTTCCCTCACTCCGGCAGCATCGCGTGGCATATTTCATGCGCGTGTATTCTGATAAAGTAGCTAGAGAAGTCAAGCCATCCTCCATCATCTAAGAACAACAGTCTGACTTTCTGCTTGGCAGGCTACCCTGTCCTCCCCCACTCCCCAAGTCCCCCATCTCTCTTGCAGGCTACTCTCAGGGCAGTCCCCGTCTGTGCCCGTTACTTTGTACGCAGGGGGATGAATCACCGTGAGACCCTTCTCATCTTATTTTCTCTCTGCTCTCTCCCATTCTGTCCTACCAATCTTGAATGGCTTGAGAAAAAAAAAAATTAACGTCCGTGTCTCTGGCAAATGTATTGCCCCTGTCATTCAGTTTTAAAACATGCATCTCAGCAGTGGCCAAACCTTGGGGAGAAGGTTCATTTTTCACAGGAGTAATTGTATCTTTCCCTTCAATTTTCTTTTAAAGATTTATTTTATTGTTTAAGAAAAGGAGAGAGAGAGGCCCAGAGCAGTCTCCATAGTTGTACATCATTCGTGGTGACATGGTTTCATTCCACACAGGTGGAGGTGGGGCCACGCAGAGCGGGAACTAAACCAGGGGCCTCCCACATGGGAGGCAAGAAGCTTCACCACTGAGCCACCCCAGTGGTTACCAGTTGCATTGCACTTCAGCATATGGGGTCTTGCATGGGTGGAGAAGGGGAATCGAACTCTGGACCTCACAATTGCAAGGCAGGTGCTCAACCACTGAGCTATCCCTACAGCCCCCCTTTTTTCAAGTATTAAAGACAACTGTTGCTTCCCTGAAAACCCTTATAAAATTTCCACCAAACACGTGTCATCGGAGGGTAGAGCCGCCTCTTGAACAGGACAGGAGCTTTGGGGGTGGGTGGGTAGAGAGATGGCAGTGAAAAGCATTTCCCTAGAGCTCACAGCCAGAAGCTTATTCCAAGGTTATGAAAGTAGTAAGAATCCTTTATTACACCAGCTTCCCTTGGATGGCATCACTATTTCTGTAAGGTTAAAAATCTGGGTTTTGATGTTTTCTTAAGTGACAGCATCACTGAATTTAACCGAGTTCCCACTAATACAATAAATAATCTTTAGAAAATGGCTTTGGCCTGCCAAGGTTTTAAAAGGTGTTTTCTACCAAGAAGTATCTGTATTTCCTCTGTAAGTACTAGATTTGTGTATTTTAAGTGACACATCAATTTTATAGTGTTTTTGATCCAACAGATGTGACATGTCTTACGACTTAATGGCCAAACATCCTGCAACTGTGTTTCATGGCATGAAGCTCACAGTGGCACTGCGTGGATACGTCACTCTTTGTGTTTACAGATGGGGATTCCATGTTTTTTTCCCCAAATTGATAGCTGACTTAGCCCAATGAGTGACAGACTCATAGCTATCCAAATAGGCCACCGGGAGAGGTGGACTCACCATTCTGCAAGTCATTGAAGTTATTTCTCAATGTTTTTGTGACAGCACTTTCTTTTTCCCAGAAATCAATGTCCCATCCTTGCCCTAGAATTGTCTAACTTCTCATTTCTGATTTTTATCACAGCTCTTGTCTCCCTAGGTTTTGAATCCTAGAAAGTAATCATGGTGCCACTTGTTCCTGTCGTCCACAATGACAACTGGGAAGCAAGCAAAGTGAAATGATATGAAATAAAACAATATGGAATGTGTAAAGTCATATGGAGTGTGTAATCAATGATGCCATGACATGCATTAGAGACCATGCCTACAGAGCTGAGAGCCACCTGGAGACCCAGAAGCCAGATCACGCAGCCTATACATCTATTCATATTTGGGTGGAATGGTAGATTCTGAGGGTCTACCATGGATAAAATCCCTGGTGTTTTGTTTTGCTTTAGCTTTTGCTTTACCAAGAGTCTGGGTAGCTTTGGAGCTGAAGATTCTATTTGGAGGAAGAAAAAATATCAGGGCAGAGTCTACGAAATAAAGTTCATCAGAAATCTCCTGGCCAACTGTCTCAGTTGTCTACTGCTGTGTAACAAAGCACTCAAAATGTAATGCTTAAAGAACTACAAAGCATGTAGTTACTCATGATTATGTATTTCAGGAGGGCTCAGCTAAGTGGTTCTTCTGCTCCATGAGATGTCAGCTGGAATCATGCAGCTTTATTCACTGAGGGGCTCAGCTGGGGCTACAATAACAAAGGTGGCTTCACTCATATGTTTGGGGACTCAGCTTTCGGAAGCCAAAGAGCTGGGGGCTGGCTTGCCTCTCTCTTTAGTTGACCTTTTTAAAGATTTATTTTATATTGCTTTTGACAGAGACAGAGAGAGGCAGAGAGAAGGAGGAGGGCCTAGAGCAGTCTCCATAGTTGTACATCATCAGTTTTCGACATGGTTTTGTTTCACATAGGGTAGGAACTGGGCTGGGGGCCGCCCTCATGGGAGGCACGCCCCCTCAAACCAGGGGTCGACCTGGGGGTGAGAACCAAACTGGGGGCCTCACGCATGGGAAGCACACCCTAGTTCAGTATATGGGTTTGCATGGACTGGGGCCCGGATTCGATCCTTGGTCCCCAGGGCTGCAAAGCGAGCACTTAACCCACTGAGCCATCCCGGCTTCCCCATCCAGTTGGCCTTTTTATATGGTGGTCAGGGCTTCAAGGGAATGAACACAGAAGTATTAGGCCTCTACATGGCTAAGCCTGGAACTGGCACAGCATTGCTTCATTCTACTGGCCACCTCAAGTCACAAGGTCAGCTCAGATCCAAGGAGAAAGGACATCATTAGAGTCCACCTCTGAATGGGAGAGGTGGAATGCACAGAAATGAATGGGAAGGATCTCTAGTGGCCACCAGTGGAGACAATACCATCCCAACTCCCAGAACCCACATCTGAGTTCAGAGGAGGGTTCCAAGGTTAGTTGGGGGAGTTCACCATTACCCTTTATAATTTCACTTCACAGGTTAGAAATATCACCAAAGAACACCTTTTCCCTTAAACATCCCCTCACATTTGCAACTATATCCTCATTTCAAATTTATATGAGTTACAAGTCAGTCCTATCACCACAAGTCAATCTGTGGGTAAAGTGGGAAACCTGTACAGTAGAATCAGATCATGTGCCATTCCTCAGCACAATCAACCAACCACAGTCAAAAACAAAACAAAACAGACAAACAAAAGATCACGTAGTGTATCCATGCTGCCTTGCTCACTTCTAAAATAACCTTGGCTTCCAACATCACAGGAAGAGTAGTATCTCAGCCACATTTCCAGAGACAAAAATAACATAGAATTTCTTATTGAGATTCCAAGAGACCAAAGGATTCTCAGAGGTAATTTTGATTTTGTACGATCTCTACTTTTTACACTGGTTTCAGAAGCCCATCCCCAACCATGTAAGATAAGCGTACACTCTATATGTTCCAAACTTATCACTGCAGAGCTATAAAGAGAAGGATCCCTGTGCTCCTCAGTTCGGACTTAGGTGCATAGCCTGAATTCCTCCACGGACATGATTTAGACTTCCAGGTCCAGACTGATAGACTTATCCTTTGTGTTCCAAAAAAGATGGAAGCCCTCTGCCTTCTCAGATCACCAGTGCCCTGACAGTAAATGCTTATTCTATGACCCAATTCCTGTGTCAGTCTATTGGCTGAATGACACAGACAGTATGAGCCCAGACTCGGTTTTATCGAATAACCCTTTGGGTAACCACGAATAGATTATCTTGGTTCTATCCAGTAACAGTTTGGGCCAGGGAACTCCTTTCTCAAGGACAGATGAAATACATTTCTGTACAAGAGAAAGCAAATGGTTTACTTTAATTTTCTTACTGACCTCTGATTACTAGGTTTTTACAATTGATCAAAATGTCCTCAGGCAACAATCTGTAATGTTCTTATGTTATCTGTGCCACTGACTAGCTGCTTGACACTGAGCAAGATATTGTTCCCCTTTTCTGAGCTCCAGTTAAAAGGTTCAGGGGTGAGAATACCCAGTCAAGGGGCAGAGTAGGTAAACGCTGGGCTCACCTCCTCTCAGGACCAAATCAATTACAACCAAACTACAGAACAACCATTACTGAGACTCACCTGAAGTCTAGATGAACCGAAGCCATACAACTATGGACACACAGAATCAACCACCTCGAGACTGGTAGAATGGGTGGAGACACAGAACAGGCTGGTCCCACGCCCATGTGTGACCATTAAAAATTGGGAGGGATATCTCAGCTGCGAAGGACTCCCCTGGGAAGCGAGGGGCCCCAGCCCAACATCAGCAGGGGCTCCTGAACTTACCCACTGATGGATTCTCTTGCTCTGAGTTTCAGCGCTGGGGCAGCAGCTCAAAAGGTGCCAGGACATACGGGGAAGAACTGGTTGTCCACCTCAGGGGGAGTACTGGAGGGGTCACTTTCTCCTGGAGGGAGGAGCTGGTGGAAGCCATTGTTTCTTTGTTGAGCCCGCCCCCTCCCTGAGTGCAGATGCAGGCAGACATCCTGTCTGCATCTCCATCAAACTGGCTATCACCTGTCAACCGTCCCACTCTAGTGATTCCCTGAGATCCTTCCCCACCCAACTTTTGGGTCCACCCAAGCCTCTTCCAGTGGCTTTCCCACATAAATAACCTGTCTTTGCTCATGCTGCAGATTTTCACAAAATCTCTCAAAGGTTCACAACCCCAAATAAGCAGTACCTGGCTTCGGCATAACCTGTGCCTCTGTTCGAGCAGCCCTAAACCCAACATTAGTAACAGTTGGCCTCAGTTAGCAGATTGGTCTCTCAAGGCGCCTCCAAGCCCAATGCAGGTGGTGGTCATCTGTAGATTGTTTTCTGGCTCATGCCAGGTGGCCTCAAGCAGACCATGTTCTACAGCTAAACTTGGCATATCTCCTACCAGGAGGCCCCAGAGCTGGCATGTCTGGCGGCCAGCTTCAGATCATGTGGGAGCATCACTTGGCTGCCTCCAAGGATTACAACCCAAAGGGCAAGCTGGGCAGGCACCAGAGCCCTACTAGAGTGAACCTTGCTCTGTAGGGTCAGCCCCTGAAACACACACAGCTCCTCCACTGTAGCTGAAACCAATTCTCATTAACAATTAGCCTGAGGGCCAACCCTTCCCACTGATGTGCAAACAGCACCCAGGGCTCAACTACTAATACAACAGGAGGGCACACATGACCCACACAAGGGACACGCCTGGAGCATCTGGCTCAGGTGACCAGGGAGACTGTACCACTGGCCACAGGACACCTACTACATAAAGCCACTCTACTAAGACTGAGAGGTATAGAAACTCTACCTAATACATAGAAACAAACACAGGAAAGCAGCCAAAATGGGGAGACAAAGAAACATGTCCCAAATGAAAGAACAGAACAAAACTTTAGAAAAAGAACTAAACAAAATGGAGATAAGCAACCTAGTAGATGCAGAGTGCAAAACACTGGTTATAAGGATGCTCAGTGATCTCAGGGAGAACTTCAACAAAGAGAAAGAAAATGTAAAAATGGAGACAGGAAACATAAAAAAGAAAAAACATCACAAATAAAGACTACAATAACTGAAATGAAGAATACATTAGAGGGAATCAACAGATTAGCTGAAGCAGAGGATTGAATCAGTGATTGAGAAGATCATGTAGCAAAAAATACCCAATCAGAACAGAAAAAAAAAAGAAAGAAAGAAGAGAAAAGAAAAGAAAAAAAAAAAAAGAATCCAAAGATATGAGTATAGTTTAAGAGGTCTCTGGGACAATATCAAGCATATCAACATTGTCATCATAGAGGAACCAGAAGGAGAAGACAAAGAGCAAAATATTGAAAACCTATTTGAAGAAATAATGACTGAAAAATTTCCTAACCCAGTGAAGGAAATAGACATACAAGCCCAGGAAGTGCAGAGAGCCCCTAACAAGATGAACCCAAAGAGGCCCACAGCAAGGCACATCATCATTAAAATGCCAAAGCTTAAAGACAAGGAGAAAATCCTAAAAGCCACAAGAGAAAAGCAGCTAGTTACCTGCAAGGAAGATCCCATAAGACTGTTGGCTGATTTCTCAACAGACACTTTGCAGGCTAGAAGGGATTGGC
Organism: Craseonycteris thonglongyai; assembly: GCA_004027555.1. Classification (NCBI taxonomy): domain Eukaryota; kingdom Metazoa; phylum Chordata; class Mammalia; order Chiroptera; family Craseonycteridae; genus Craseonycteris; species Craseonycteris thonglongyai. Next base: position 3,043 of record PVKE010043428.1, on the reverse strand, counting down.
ACAAAATATTCAAAGTGATGGAAAGCAAGGACCTACAACTAAGATTATAAGATTACTCCACACAGCAGGTCTATCATTTAAACAGAAGGACAGCCAATGAGCTTTCCAGAGCAAAAAAAGCTACAGGAGTTCATCACCATCAAACCAATATTACAAGAAATCTGAGAGAGACTTCTTTAAGGCAAAAAGAAAAAAAGAAAGAACAAAAATATGAATAAAAATGGCAATAACTATATATCAACAATTACTTTCATTGTAAATGGATTAAATGCTTTAATCAAAAGTAGGGTGGAAACAACAAGGCTGGAACAGCAATACTTATAGACAAAATAGACTTTAAAATAAAGGCTATAACAAGAGACAAAGAAGGACCCAGTAACCCTACTTCTAGGGTTTTATTTATCCAAAGAAACTCAAAACACTACTTCGAGGGGACCTTGCATCAATACATTCACTGCAGCATTGTTTACAATGGCCAAGATGTGGAGGCCTCTTGGGTGTCCACTGATGGATGAATGGATGAAGAGAAGGAGGGTACTTATATACAATGGAATATTGCTTAACCACGGAAGGGAATGGGTTCTTGCCCTCTGCAGGGGCATGGATGGACCTAGAGGGCATCATGCTGAGCGGAATATGTCAGACAGACAAAGACAGACGCACTGTGATTTTGCTTATGTGTGGAATCTAAAGAACAAACTAAATGAACAAAACAGAAACAAACTCATAGATATAGAGAACATCTTGATAATTGCCAGATCAAAGTGGGGTGGGGAATGAGTGAAAAAAGGGAAGAAATTCAGAAGTGTAAATTGGTTGTTACACAGTAGTCAGGGGGATGTTGGGCATAAGAAATAGTCAATAATATTGTAATAACTAGGTATGGTGTCAGATGGGTACTAGATTTATTGGGGTGATCGATGGGAGGAGGTTTGGGGGGCAGGGTGAAAAGGGATTAAGAAGTACAAATTGAATTCTAGGAGGTGGGCACACAATGCGATACATGGGTGATGTGATGTGGACTTGTACATCTGGAAGCTATCTAATTGTTACCAACCAATATCACCCCATTAAATTTAACAATAAAATATAATTTAAAAAAGAAGTACAAATTGGTAGTTACAAATTAGTCATGGTAATATAAAGTAAAGAATAGGGAATATAGTATATAGTATGGTAATAACTATGTGGAGTGCCAGGTGGGGACTAGACTAGTTAGGGGGATCACTTCGTAAATTATATAAATGTCTAACCACTATGCTGTACACCTGAAATTAATATAAAATAATACTGAGTGTCAAAATAAGTAAGTACATAAATAGAGTAAAAAAAATAGGGTTCAAGGTTAAAGGAACATTAAATCTCCAGTTAAAGAAAGGGGGTAAACATTATTATCAATATCAATGCTTATTCTTTTAAAATATTTTATAAGTTGCAAACTATTGTTATTTAATTATCTCACTTGATTTCAATTCCTAGGGTCCCTTGCATTTTCAACAGGTTATGATTTGATGGATTAAAAAATGTATGCTCAATTGATAAAATACATCTGTTTTCAGTAGTTCACTTTCAAGTGTCAGAATTTTAAATGTTCCCACTATGGGGTAAATCTACTTTCCTCAATCTCTACATTGATGCTGGAAGGCCTTATATCATTTTCAAGATATTTTTCAAAACTTAAGAAGAGGTGTGACTTACTACTTAATGATCAGCTTTCTCTCACATATGTTCTGTGGTTTTGTGGAGAAATTTGATGTAGAATAAGAATCTCCTAGAGAAAAGGCATTCAATCTATCTTCTTGAAAGATCTTGGCATTCATTTCTGTGAAGGCCTACCCACAAGAGTGAGATGGAGGAGTGGGGGTCTCAGACACCACACATTCTTATTTAAGCAGCGCAACTTCCCTTTTAACAGTTGCTTCATTTTATTAATACTTCAATGAAAAATTTCATTGGAACCAAGAGTTCTAAGATCATCAAATATTTGAAAACTACTGCTCGAGGGAACACATGTAGCTTTGTAAATCTTGCTAAATTTCCTTATATATTGCAATATAATTCTCCCTGCTGACATGGTAAAATAATTTTTAGTGAAAACTATGATATAATCTATTCAGACTGACCCTACATATCCCCCCAAACCTCCTTTACTATAATTCTACCCTATGGGTGGAATGAATTCTGAATGGATGCCAAACATTTCCTACCTCAATAGCTAAAGAAACTAAGATTACAAAAGCAGTCAAGCCAGGGGGAGAAAAAAAATAGGCAAAATCCCAGTCATAAAATTTTAAAGAACTCTCAGATGTTAATTCTGACCAAAGTGCTAGAGTGATTCACTGGTGGGTGATGCTAGGTAATCTTACTTTGGACTTCCTAATCCAAGTTCTATTAATGAATCTGAGCCACAGCTCCAAAGGTTAGGAATTAAAGACCCCATTTCCCCCTCTCTTTATTAACTCATTCTAATCTCATCCTGGGTGATTCATCACTGTCTCCCTCACTCTTGATACACACACTGGGAATGGAAGGAGCAGTTTCTACAATTACCCCTCCACCTTCTCCAACATATTATAAGAAAACAGTGCCTGAGTCTGGTTTCTTTGAGATTTCAGAGGGTGTCTTACCATTTTATCAATAATTCTGTGCTATAGAAAAGCCAGTTCCAAGAGACTCATGCCGCTGAGAACTCTCCTCCCTTAGTGGAATCATCTCTCTTGCCTTAGACGAGGTCATTTCTAAGGTTGAGTCTTTGAGCACCCTGGCTGGATGGCCATATGTTGGCTGTTTACCTAGCACTCTTTCAATGGACACAACTTCTAAGGTTACTGGAAGAAAGGAGATGGAGGTTAGATGCTTCCCACACCTCCAGACACCTCATGTACCTGTGAAAGCTGCTGGCTCTCTCTGTTTCCTGTCCATGTACTAAAGTATGTTAAAGAAATGAAGACCTGGCCTGAGGGAAGGGGAGGAGGGGGGAGGGAGAGAGGGAGAGAGGGAGGAGAGGTGGGAGAGGGCACCAGCATTATGGACACACTCAATG
>PVKE010043427.1:0-13381 GCA_004027555.1 Craseonycteris thonglongyai | reverse complement strand
ATGTTTGTAGCTGCCTTGACACAACTGGGGAAGGTCCCTCGCAGAGAAGGTAACAATCATATTACCAAGCACATACCGTAATATTTTGGAAGTGGTCGGAAGTAATGTACCGTATTTTCCAGCGTATAAGATGACCAGGCATATAAGACGACCCCCTAATTTTACAGTTAAAACATAGGTTTAGGCCTATATTCGCTGTGGGGTCGTCTTATACGCCTGGTCATCTTATACGCCTGGTCGTCTTATACGCCGGAAAATACAGTATCTTTTCCAGTAGCTTCCATATGCTGCACTGTTGCCATTCCTCCCTCCTTCTCTCCCTTCCTTCTTCTTTTTCTTCCTTTCCTCTCTCCCCCTTCTCTCTTTCCATTCCTTCCATATTTCAAGCACCTCAATCATGCTACGTGCACTGTATCTGAGAGGCCTGCAGCACAACGTTACCTTTTCTTAAAGTTGTATTTAGTCACGTCCCTTGTCCCTGAAGTCTTTGTAGCACTAATGTATGAAACTCTCTTACCTATTGTTCTTATGGCGTGTTTCACTCATTTGACACTTGGCACCTGCTACTCTGTAACTCATTGCTTTGTCAAAGGTATAGTTAGATTTTTCAGCTACTTTGGAACTAGGACTGTCTAAAAATACGTAAGTTAGTATAAATTCTTATGCATAATAGGTTTTGAATACATTTCTGTATTAAATGCAGAATACAAAATGATACTTAAAACTAGACACAACTTAATACATACATTTTAATTCCATTTACAAAAAGCACAAACAAGTCAACATAATTTTTTTCTGTAAAAAATTAGTAGTGATTACCCTTTCGTACAACAGCAGTATTGCATATTAACAAGAGGGGGCACATCCAAAGTGTTGATTTTTAGTATATTTGGTTTGTAAAATTCACGAGGTGCTTCCTATATATATACAATTTATTGCATATGTAACCTAAAAGTTAAATTGTTTTAAAAATAGAACATTTTAAAATTATTTCTCATCAAATTTATTTTAAAAAAACATTCACCAGTGTAAAATAGAAAAATGGGCAAAATGTAAGTCTCCATGATACCTTATCATGTAAAGATTCTTCCAGATTCTTTCTGAAAGTTTCGGATTCTTGAATTAAAACATTCTACAGAAAAGAAAAAAAAAAAGAAAGAATTAAAAAAATAACAGAAAAGAATTAAATATGTAGATTATTACTATTTTTTATCCGTCAACAACTTTCTTTGATTTCTATGTTGGTAAATCTATTTCTTGGTTTCCAGGGAAACCAATTTTCAACAAAATCTTTAAACATGACAACTTACATTTTGGGAAATACGTAATTTAAATGGTACATGTTATTTTGTAACGCTGTAATTGACAAATAGATTTAATATTACATTTCAAGCTATTTCTGCCTGCCTCTCCTCAGCCTTTTGAAAACTTGAAATAATTAGGTTCTCCTCAAATGAGAAAGAAAGATTTATAAGCTAAATACTAGAGGTATTATTGATGAAAAATTCAGATCAAGTGATTTTTTTATTATCTGAAGAGAGAAGGAATGATCACATCATATTTTTAAAAGCTCAGTTTCTGGATTTCTATTTCAAATACAAAATTAACAATTTCTCTAATGGTTAAATTATTAGAGAAAGAGAAATAAAACTTTAGCCATTTAAAAAACTAATGTTACATGTCATGATGTTTAAATAAGTTGCGTCATAGATATTTTTAAAAATCCTTTCCATAAAGGTATTCTTGTTGTAAAATGTTTTATAATTTTTTATAGAAATACAAAACATAATTTAAAATAATGCACTTTTTTTCAAATTTATAGAGTAAAATTAAACCAAGAGTGTAGTAATGGGCATAGTGGCCATGCATGTTGAATTAAATGGGAAGAAGGCATGTCTTATGATCTCCTAGTAGGTAATTAATCAAAATACTTTAATATTTCATTGAAACATTTTTTGTATTTTGGGTTATTGTATGGAACATAGAATAATGTCTAGCTTAAGTAGTGATTGGCATTTAATCTAAATCTACAAATGATTTGTGCATCTGGGTTCTTGCCCCTCACTTTGTTTATACCCTGGAATTGGTAAGCAGTTCACATTACTCTTGCTGATCTGGTAGTTGCCAACTATTTATGAGACATATATAACTGTGAATAGAATTGCAGGCTGTATACAAACACTTTTTTGGAAACAACACAGCTGAAAATATTGCATTCCTAAATTCTATAATGGGATCAACACTATATAAAACCTCACATTTTGGTTTTTAGACTAATAGCAGAATCAGTTACTTGAAACATTTGAATAGTTTGAAACTAGTCTCCCTGGCATACCCCAAAATATTTATTTTTATCTTATTATTCTTCTTTTTCTGCACACAAGACAAAGGACATATGAAATATTTTCATCTGAAAAGTACCATTATTTTTAATACATCCATCTCATATGATCATGCTAATATGAAAGGTTTAGATACCGTGAAGTATTTTTTATTTGTTTAAAAACTGAGTTTACACATTTTTACAGAAACTACTTATTCACGTCTAAGAATATAAAAGGCTATATATGTATTTTTTTAACTAAGGAAAGTAAATGGATCATCTGCCCAATACAATGATTGTAGCAGGGTAGGAAACAAAGGGGATCCTGAACACCACTAAATGTTTGTGCGATTCTGCTCCTGCCACGTTACCTTTTCTTCTAGAGCAGCCATTCTTTCCTTTAAGTGTAGCTGTAAGCGTTCATTGGATTCAGTAAGAAGTCTGTCCACAGTATCTGATAATCTTTTGTTGTGCTCCTCATTCATTTTCTCTCTTTGCCTAGCCTTACATCCAAGAAAAAAAACCAAAAACATCTCACATAAAAATCATTTAAAAAAGAATTTGTGTTTGCACATTTTTTTCTAGTTTTAAAACTGGATTTATCTTATGTTTGTTTTGATTAAATTCCAGAATTTTTTTTTCCTTTAAAACATACTGGGCATATCTATAACATTTTAAATATAACCCATAATCACAAAACACATTAATTTTTCTCCACAGCCTCTCCAACTCATATTACTACTTGTCTTATTGATGATAGCCATTCTAACAGGTGTGAGGTGGTATCTCATTGTGGTCTTGATTTGTGTTTCCCTGATGTATTACAGAACTGTACATAAGAAACCTATATAATTTTACTAACCAATGCTACCCCAATAAATTTAGTAAAAAATAAAAAAAAGACATTCATTTCTCGTATGTAGAATATATGTCTGTGAACTAACTGAGGGGAGCAGTTCTTAATATACATACTCTTTGAAGTTCTTGATTTTTCTCTTCAAGTTGACCTTCTAGATGTCTCATACGTTCTTCAATATTTCCATGTCTCTCTTCAGCCTGTTAAGAAATATGAAGAGTGGACCTGACATGTCAGATTTGATTAACACTTTTCCTCTAAATAACTTGAAATAAAATGTAAAGCAAGCTACTACCAACCGCAAATGCAGTTTTCAAAAAATAAACTTTCTTTAAACAGGCAGCTGAACAGCATCGCTTGAAATGTGTCAGCTACAAAGGCCTGTTACATCCAAGCATCAGCAAAACACTGGAGTTATTTATGAGCAATGAAATCAGCCAAATGTAACATGCAGACTGTGCATGGTTTGAACACAAACCTGCCATTGTCCAATCTTAAGCTCCTGAAGCACTGAACTGCACAGATGGTCGATTATCAATAAATAAAAGTAACATAATTTTTACAAATGAAAATAAAAACTTAGATGAATTCTATTTAGCAATAGAAAGTAAAGTCCAGTAGGACTACCTTCCTACGTATGGAGATCATTTCTTGTAGTTTAGCTTCCATAACATATTGATAATCATCTGATGAGGTAGAAGAGGTTGGATCAGACTAACAAGTCAAGGAAAAGGAGAGGGACAAAATTGAAAAATCAGAACTAAAGACACTGACACTGAACAGAACATAGCACAGAATGCTTAAAAGAAAAGTGTGACAGCAAATTTAATACTTTAATAGACAGACTTTTATGTGGAAAGAACTACACCAGTATCTGGTGAACATGATGTAGTTGATGGTTATAATTGAAAAACAATGATATGCTCAAATAAAAAGCTACCAACCTAAGATATGGAAGGTTAGTGATGGCTAATGATGAAGGACTACTACAGAATGAATGAAAGCAATTCTGAAACAGGTAATAACTGGAATTATGAGAAACCACACACTAGAATATGTCCCTGACAGATTGTTAAGTTTTGTTTTTGGGTTTGCTTGTTTATCATATTACTTAAAAATAATGGAAATAATGTATCTCCCTGTTGAAGACTATGCTAAGGCAATGAATCTGGTAAAATTAATTTGGAATAAAATGTATTAAAAACACAACTTTGTAGAAATCAGAGAAGAAGCTAAGGCACAGGGTTAATTAATATTAGTAGTTGCCAATTCAAGCAGGATTGAGTTTCCTTAGCGACAGCATCAAAGTCACAAAATAACTTCTGTTCTCTGAATACATATTATGGCTGTGGGTTTTGAACCTTAGAACTTATTCTCAGATATAGTGTTAATTTGAAATTTTAAATGAATGTGATTAAAAGTCCTCAAATTATTGAGGTGACAGTAATAATGTTGAGGGCAAGAAAACTTATCTGTGAACTCTCCTGAATGATACCAGTGACCACTCCAAAATCATTTCTGCATTGATTTGTTGCTATGGAAACAGAATGGTGCTCTAAAGTGAATAGGCAGCATATTGCTTTCATGAGCTATTGTTTCCCCAGTGCCAAGGTTAGTTAGTTACATGTCTTGGAGGTGACTGTCAGATTATCACAGGCAGACACAGAGTGTTCAGCATATGTGACATTGCTTGTAGCTGAACTGTATTGTATGTTATGTACAGATTCCACATAAAGTTACATCAACATTTTAATCATAATTACAATTTAAAAAATAATTACAACATCAAAAGTATCCTATGTCAGGACTACAAAATTTAACTCTAGAGCAAATTCTATTTTAAGTTTATTCTAAAACAGTAAAACTTACTTCATGCAAATAGAGGACTATATATAAATATGTCATGCAGTACCTGAAAAGAAATAATACCCTATTCACCTGCTGGTTCATATGTATATGTATGATTTTATGCAACACATTCCAATTTAATCTATGAAAATTTCAATATTTTATATTTAACATTTAACTGGTATGCTTATACAAGTAAAAATTCAACTTTTAGATTTTATAAGATTTTCCTTCTGATATTTCATGAATGTGGGAAACAATGAAGAAATAACAATAGCCATTTTTTCTCCTCAAATTTCTATGTAGAAGCAACATAGAAAGCGATCATATTCCACAAATGCCATAGAATGGTTTTATAATAGCGTTTACAACGTAGAATTCAATTAAGAAGACAGTAAGCAGGTCAAAGTGTTGACATTATATAACCTAAACTCATCAAGCTATCTATAATCTCTCAAAAGTATAATTTAACAGGCAGTTTGTGGTATTGAACATTTATCTGGTGACTGATTCAAGGTAGTCAAGACGTGAACATTTCAATTTCTAATATTCTCTTTAAAAATACAAGTAAAATCTAGTAGAACTTTCAAGGTTCTTAAACCTTCTACCTGTTTTCCTCTTAGCTACTGAAAGGACACCAAATATCATGATGATTTACTACAGAGAGTGAACATAAATTCTGTCACACTTATTATGCTATTGTGGATAACTTTTATTGGTACTAAAAATAAATGAAATACCTTATGAAATTCAAGATGATTTATATCCTTGCTGAGGGAATGTACATTTTAATTTAAAAAGTAAACATTATCAATCATAAGACTGGGAGTCCCAAATTTTTATTAGTTAATGGTATGCATACTTGCAAAAACCAAATTTTCTGTTTTATCCACAATCATACTTCTGACTTTCTAAAAGTCTTAAATGAGCTTTACTTACTTATCTGCACACACACACACACACACACACACACACACACACACACAGAGAGAGAGAGAGAGAGAGAGAGAGAGAGAGAAAGAGATAGTTTTTATTATCAAGTAAGAAATAGATTCAGACATCATTTCAAAACAAACACTGGGATCAATTTTCAACCACTATTGATTTATGTTCATCTTAGCCTTGTGCGGACTTCCGTTTAATCAACTGGTGTAAAGACGAGTTGTACAAGAACAATTTGCTATTTTTTCATACTCCTTGATGTGATACAGAGTTCATCTTTTGCTTACTCTTTAACGTGACACAGGAAAATTTCAAATGAGCTATAGTTTTAGAAGAAATTGCACAGGCACAAATGGTTTGGGGAAAAGTGCAAATATATTTGGCAATGGAGAAGAAATTAAAGAGAGGAGAGTGAAAGAGAAGAAAAAAATAGATAGCTGGTAGTAAAAGAAAAAAAGAAATATCTGAGGAATTGTTAAGAGCCATTCAAAATATAGAAGAGAGAAGCCTAGATTTAATTTAAGCAGAAATCCTTTTAGTCTAGTGAGCAGTCAAAAATATTATAAGTAGAAAAAGACTAATGATGATCAATAATAGTGAGATAATGAAAACAAATTGAAATTTAACAAACAAATAAATAAATAAAGCCAGTCCCAAGAAGGTCTCAAAAGGTCTTGAGAACAGAGGACAAGAAAAAGTATAATATTATTGTAGCCATAAAATTGGGAGAGTGATTTTCAAATGTTATTATATAAAATGTTATAAGCAGAGGGATAAAATCTCAGCACTGGAGGAGCAAGTACAATGAATTAAATACAGCAAAAATCTAAAAACTGTATATCTGAAATAATGTTGTTGATACAGAGTCAGCTGGAAGAGAAAGCACTAAAAAGAAGCAGAGTGAATTTTAGCATTTTTAACACTTTTAAGAAGAAAAAAAACTAGTGAAAAATGAAGAAACCAAAAGGGTCCAGATAAAGGGAACTTTTCGAAATATATTAGATAGGATTAAACTGAACAAATTATTTTGGGTATACAAGTGCATACATGTATCAAAATAAGAGCACAAGAGAATAAAGGGAAGGGCATAAAAGATGAGACACCTATTTGAAGTTTTTTAAAATATTGTAAACTAAGGTTTCTTATGAACCTTTAAAGTATTATATTTTATTTTTAATTTTCCATTTACAGTTGACATTCAATATTATATTAGTTTCAGGTGTACAAGATAGTGATTAGACATTTATATAACTTATGAAGCGGTTCCCGATTAACTCTAACCCCTACCTGACACCATACATAGTTAGTACAATATTAGTGATTACATTCCCTGTGCTGTACTACACATCCCTATGACTATTTTGTAACTTCCGATTCGTCCTTCTTAATTCCTTTATCTTTTTCACCCAGTGTACTTCATATTATGCTTTATTCTTAGTCCATCAGAGGTTAATTTGGAGCAATTATTTGCTGAATTTTAAATTGTATTTCTTTGGGAAGGATTCCAGACTTTCTTGTATTTTACTCAGAATAATATTGATTATCATTTTGCACTAAAATTTTCCAAAAGTTAAATTTCTTATTTAGCCACCCACCTAACTCCCCCTAAAATAATTCAGTTCAATGAGATAATTCATTATAAAAGTTCTTCATGTTTCTCACATGAAAAGACTAGGTATATGTATATTAATTCATGTTATAGCAATTTAAAATGTGTTTGCAAGAAAAAAATAGAATACTACTTCTATATTAGCAGATTTTATATAATTTAGAAAACCTGTTTTAAGTTTTACCTTTATCTTAAAAATCACACATTTCCATAATGGCCAGAGTGGCTTATGGCATGATCTATAACTATAGAATAATTCAGATTGTAATGTTACCCTAATTTGACTGTTTAATTCAGCTAGTCACTCAAATACTATAGACAACCAACTATTCCAATACTTTCTACCCCTGCTCTACTTCGATAACCAGTGTATGCCTTTTTACTGCCTGATTAACTACCTTACTTTAACCAATAGGTTTCAACCCTCTGTTCCTCTGTAATTATTTACTTTTTCAGAAAAGCAAGTATATGTGACCACTTTTATATTGCAACATTAATTGTTTCAAGTAATCCCCAATGCCAGAATAGATATGTGGTAGTTCACATATCTATTTTACCCTCTTATTGCACTAGGGTGGAAAACTAAGCACGTAGTAATGATTGTGTGAACATTTATAATGTGTGAATATTTTGAATTGATATTAAAAGGCAAGCAGGCTTTTAATAACAAAATCTGGACTTCTAGTGACATGCATATATAATTTGAAGCACTGCCCTTTTCATGACTGTGAACAGTAAGAAAATTTTATTTTTAATATAATGAATGCAAAATTCTAAAATATAAAAAGAATTTCAGAATCTAACAGCTATAACATTATAACATGGCAGATAATTTTGAACATTCCTCAGATTACTACTTATTTTAATTGGCTCAGAAAAAAACTGACTATTAAAGCCACTTTCTGACTATTTAATGGCTTTAGATATTAGAACTCTACAAATCTAACTTCTAACAAATTTTTTCATAGTATAGTCAGAAAGGAATCAAGATCTTTTCTATATTTCTAATACCAGTTTGTGTTAAGCCTATTAAATTATGTTTCATGTATGTACATATTAAATATCATCATTATTTGTTTATATTTGGTGATTATTCTTGTGTTCCAATTAAACCATGGAAAATGAACTATAAGGACATTAAATGTTGTTTTTGTTAATGTTTAAATAGGCAAAAAGACCATCACATTCATATATTAGTCATTCATGTATAATATAAGTCATCTAAATAAGAAACCAATATAAAAAGATTAAACTTAACTTTTTAAAGCCTAAAAGAAAATTGTTGCAGATTCCATTTTGTTTACTAGTCATCTCTATATGTACCGGTAGTTCTACTTTGACCAATTGTTGTATTGCAGTACCTTTGTCAGGGCCGCGATTCTCTGAGCCAGTTCAGCCTCTACTTCAGGTAAGGTCTCAGCTTTTCTCATAGTCTGTTGCAACTTTTGCTCAGCTAGTTCAAGACGCTCTTGTAACTGTCTGTTCTTCTCTTCCATCTGAGATAAGGATGGAAAAAGAGACACTTAAAGAGTCACAATTAGAATTGCAAACTGCATTCACAGGGGCTTTGGGTTTCAGCCACTAGACTTAAAATCAGCTACCGCCACACTTAAAGCGCAAAAAAGATTATTGTTCTCATGTTTTATATATTACTTATCTATATTCCTTAATCAAAGTCAGCACATTAAAAAAAGAGAAAAGCTCTATTGAGCAGCAAAAAGAAGTTACTAGTGAGTATAAATTTGGGTAAATGGGGAAAGCCGGGTTAAGTGCTCGCTTTGAAGCCCCAAGGACCGAGGATCGAATCCCGGCTCTGGCCCAGGCGGACCCACATGCTGAACTGGGGTGTGCTTCCTGAACGCGGTGAGGCCCCCAGTTCAGTTCAAAAAAAATTTGGGGGGTAAATGTAATACAACTCAGTACTAAGACTTAAAATGTACCATAATAGCAAAATATTGAAGATCAGAGTATTTACTGGAGGGAGGGGCAATTTGGCATAATGGGTAAGACTCTAGAGAAGTGGGGGTGTCCAACCTTTTAGCAACCCTGCACCACACTGGAAGAAGAAGAATCGTCTAGGCCACACATAAAATACACTAACATTAACACTAACAATAGCTGATGAGAAAAAGAAATCGCAAAACATCTCATAATGGTTTAAGAAAGTTAACGAATTTGTGTTGGTCCACATTCACAGCTGTCTGGGGCCACATGTGGCCTGCGGGTGGCATGGTTGGACAAGCTTGCTCTAAAGAGTAAGTTGGCAAACTTTTTCTGTGATGGTCCTGATAATAAGTAGTCTAGGTTTTGTGTATCACATATGGTTTCTGTTCCAACAATTAAGTTCTGTTAAAAGCACAAATGCAGTCATAGACAATTATGAAATAAATGGGTATGGTTATGTTTCAAGGAAACTTTATTTACCAACTGAGTCATAGTTTTGGCACATAGGCAATAGTTTTCCCACTCCTGTTGTACAGTTAAATAGACTTAGGCTTCCAACATATGCACAGACTCTGGCAATAACGAGATGCGTGAACTTGGAAAAGTGTTAATGTCTCTGAACCTTAATGCCCTTGGTATAATAAACGGACTTACTACACTGGTGGTGGTTAGATTTAAAAGATGTAACACATGCAAACTGTTTAGCATGGTTTCTAGTTCATTCTAGATCCAAAGTCAATATTAGTCATTACTTTCATTATCATTTAGAAAAATTTCTAAATTACATACTGAAAATCACATCTGTTTAGTTTGTTCCATCCTGAATTTTAAAGAATAACCGATTGCCATGAAATACTATATTTTACTTACTACATGTTTTGTGAGAATGGTGAGAACACACACATGGACCAGAATGAAACCAAGACGGAGATACTGAACCTGCCGGAGGATGGCCTCTTTATTTGCTAACTCATTTTCTAGTTTATCATTCATGTCATGTATGGAGGTAGATTCTCTCTGAGCACTGAGGTAACGCTTCTCAAGGGTCGTGATTCTTTCTTCCATATCTTCCTTCTGTGCCATGGCCTACAGTTAAAAAAAATTCAGTTAGCAGAGGGTAAGGGGGGAGGTGGGGAGGAGAGCAGGAGCATCAAATATATAGAGATGGAAGGAGAACTGTCTCTGGGTGGTGAGCATAAAATGCAATACACAGATGCAATACAATGTAGCATTGTAAATCAGGAACCTATGCAATATTTACCAACCAATGTCACCTTAATAAATTTAACAATTAATAAAAAAAGAGTAAAGAATTCAAATCAAATTCTCCAATAGTTTAATGTATAGTCTTGATATTTAAATAAAAGAGTAAGCTATAAAGCCTGTGCTTTCTTGAAGTCAATGTAATTCCTTTTTTTTCATGAAAGTAAAGCAAGATTTCATGTGAATTTTTGCAATATATTTGTCAGAATTACTATATCTTTGGTTAACCAAAAGCATTCGCCCTCTGAGAATGCAATGGAGTACAATTTGAAACTATCTACTGTATCACTGGTATTCTTAGAAAATATGTGGCAGATAAATCAGCTTGTTACACATTAGAGATAAGTACAATTATGGGTAAAATCGCAAAGCATAAAATTTGTGAAATGGTGACTACACTTTCAAATTGCAAAGCGATCTTCAAATAAAGATAACAAATATCACCAATATTCTCATCTTCACATATGAGTAAGAGGAACTCATTAATTAAAAGAGGAAGCAAAAAAAGTAAAATTAAATTATAGTCACAAGCGAATGGGCCAATTGACTTTGGAACTTAACCATACCTGCTCCAAATCCTAATTTTTGTTACCTGTTCTGTTATCATGGAAATGTTGTAATGTTGCTTAACTTTTCTCTACACTTCATTTTTTTTCCCTTTCTCTTTTTCTATTCTTTTTGTTGTTGTTGTTGGGTTATTGATACCTAACACATAACACTGTTGTGGTATGTTTGCTGTGATGTTTATGGACTTTGTGTGCTATCACATGTAGAAGACATGCACAATAAATAATAGCTACTTTTGTATTGTTAATTAGTATTATATTTACAATTAACTGAAATCACTCTTAACATACATTGACTGCATGGTATATGACTTTTGTATTGCATTTTGTGATTCAGTGATTCATGTGGGAGATTCAGTTTTTAACTGCAGGCTGTGTTACCAAAAATAAATTTTGAATTTACAAGTCAGAGAAATTTTTCCATGTGTGTCACTTGAAAATTCTAAAAAAAGGTAGCTTTTTCTAGACACTGAAAATAGTTGTGTATAAAAAAAAGAAAAACAGGGGTAAGAGTCAATATCTCTTGAAGTTATATATAAACTAGATTTTATTTATATCAAATAAATATAACCCCATAAATCTAGTAAAGTAAAAAATATAACTCCACATTTCAGATAACAGAAAAAACAAAATTTATTTAATCACTGAGCACTCTTTTGAGGAGATTTTAATAGAAAGTTGGAAAGACAAGCTGGTTTTAGTCATATAAGATGTAATTTAAATACTTCACAGTATATTCTAATTCTTTAAATATCTATATATTAAATGAGATATATCCAGTACCTGATTAGTAGCATTCTTGCTTAAAAAGTGGAGAACTAAACCTCTGTAATGAGATTGTCTATGATGTTTTTTTCTGTTGTACTTTCAAAAATTAAGGCTTTAACTGATAACATCCTTATCTTTTTGCATGTTCAGAGATTTCTGGATTTGTTATGAACATTTATTTTTTTCAAATATTGCAGGAAAAATCAATGTTAGCTGAATTCTTAGACTGCATTTTTGGATCAAACATATCCAACAATAGCTGACCTTAAAAACATCTTTCCTCCAACACTAAGAACTAATCTTGTTTGTTTTCTTATATGTGTACTGTGCCTAGCTTTAATCCAGCCTCCTATGCCAAAAGATTGCAATCAATGTAAGGAGAAACTAAGACAAAAATTTTAAAATAACAAGTTTTGGATTGATCTATTTTTAGATGAAGAATAATTACAAAAATATATTTTGAAACCATTAAACATATTTATATAATCCATTTTAGATATATTAGACTGTCTTCACATGCAAAGAAAAATGAACTTCAGTTCTTAATGAGATGGTTAGCTTTTCCTATTCTTTAATATTTTCCTTAATTAATTAAATAAATATCTACTGTTTAGTCAACATTTAAATCATACTGTGCTAGCAATGCTACAGGGGTAGCAAGAAGAACTGCCTAATTTTTTTTTCCCACTAAAATACTTGCAATCGGGTAGATGTTGTGTGACCAGAGCCCAAGAAGACATCATTATTCAGAAAAATAAAAGCAGAGTCTGAGTGTGGCACCTTTTTATAAGTACATAATTTTTACATCTTTTTGGTTTTGGGAAAGAATGATCTAAATTAATTATTTAACAGGAAGTTGTATCACAGCTGCATTTTTTATAATAGTTTCTATTACTAAGTAAATAACTGCATGCCATTGATTTTAGAAGCTGCTCATAGGTCAGCGCTGGTCCTGCATCTTCCCAGTGCTGGGGGGCATAGGGTGGGGGGCAGTGCATAGGACTTGGGCAAGCCACTTTACCCCACTGAACCTTAGATCCGTCACCTGTAAAAAGTGGGGATACTTTTACTATGGAGCAGTTGTGAAGAATTAGAGAAATTACATGTAATGTACCTAGAATAGTTTTCATGGTTGGTCAGGAAGAAGTCTCTAGCAGCAAACCAGGGGTCTATGGCTTGTGACTTGAATATTTTTGGAAATATTGTATTTATCCTTTGCAGTGTCTATAACATACAAACACACACCTTACCTATTGGAAGGA
>PVKE010043426.1:0-13242 GCA_004027555.1 Craseonycteris thonglongyai | reverse complement strand
AGTAGTATTCCATTGTGTAAATGTACCACATCTTCTTTATCCAGTCATCTATCGAACGGCATTTTGGTTGTTTCCATGTTCTGGCCACTGTGAACAGTGCTGAGGAAACATTCTGTTTTTTGATCAGTACAAGACTAAGACCATAACTGTTGAGCCTAAAGATTGTAATTTTAAAATACCATCATAAATTAACCTCAAGAAGAATGTACTGCAGCACAGCAGAGAAAGCAACCAGAGCTTGGGCTTCGGAATGAGATGAGGGTCTGAACCTCCGTCCTGGCTCATGCTCTTCGCACTGGGCTTCTCGGAGATGTGGACAGAGGAGGTAGCACTTGGCTTGGCACCTGACACAGAGCAGGTGGTGACTGGGGGGAGCTCTTCAGATGCTGGGCTTACCTCGTCACAGGCCTGGCTGTGGCCGCGTGTTTTCAGGAGCATCACTGGAGGCCACATGGTGTCAATCAAACTGAAAAGCCCTGCTGCCCTGGAAAAAGAAAAGATGCCATTGAAAGAATCCATCACCAAACACGGCTTAAGTACCTGTCAATGAGCTGGTCATGTGATCTGCTTAACAAACACCATCTCTAATGCCAAGGAGCCACCATTCAGGATAAATGGCAATTCAGGTGGAAAAGACAGAGGCACACACACAGACAAACAGACTTTTGAACCTGGCTGTACAAGAATGGCATGGAGATTGTTCATTCATAATACATCTGCACAATAAAATATTATACAGCCATTGAAATGGTTACCTACAGAATATTTCAGGATGGAAAGATGTTTACGTGTGTGTTCGAAATCACCCTAGAAAGGCAAGACCTCCTCTTTTCTAGGAGGTATTAACTTTTAAAAATTCAGGTATAAGCATAATAATAACTATTAATATGATTACTTAGTACTTTATTATGGGCCAAGTCCTGTTTAAAACATTTATTTTTATTTTTTTTAATAATTTATTTTATTGTTTTTGACAGACACACAGAAAGAGGCAGAGAAGGGGGAGGGCCCAGAGCAGTCTCCATAGTTGTACATCATCAGTTTTTCACAGTTTCATTCCACACACAGGTGGGCGGGGGCCACAGGGCAGGTACCAGGTAGGAGCCTCCCACATGGGAGTTCACCTGATGAAAACCGAACTGGGGGCCTCACTCCAGTTCAGCATATGTGTCTGCATGGGCCAGGGCTGGGATTCGATCCTCAGACCCCGGGCTGCAAAGCGAGCACTTAACCTGCTGAGCCATCCTAGCTTCCCCTGTTTAAAACATTTTACATGTATTAAGTTTTATTGGAACCCTATTTGTATAGATAAAAATCATGGCAAGTTAATTGACTTGCTCAAGGTTATACTTTGTAGCAACACAGTAGGTTAGACTCAAGAGAGATAAAAAGCAAGTATTTCTTCAGAGGCCCCAGAGCCACCATGCACTCTCCACCGCCAACAGACAGGCTGCCTCCCCTTTCTGTAGTGTTACCACCTTCCCTACAAGATATCCACTCCACACTCACACCATGCCATAGGAGAGCACAGATGTTCTAGGGGCTACTCCTAGGAGTGACAGGCTGAAGCCAACTTCAGGTCAAAGCACCCCACCAGGACCTAGTGACATTTTAAAACTTTCTTACAACAGGTGTCATCTGGGTCAAAGTTACCTCTTATCTGCTATCACATGGGGCAACACAGCATCCTTGGAGCTCCTGGAAGTTAGCATGAGAATAGGAGAGCCCTGGGAGAGCTGCACTGGAGAGCACTGGGGTGTCTCCTCACTGATGGAGCGCCTTGGTCTGTCCTGGGAAGGAGGTGCTGGAAGGCTGCATGGGTGTGTGTGTGTGTGTGTGTGGGGGGGGGACGGGAAGTATGTGCAGACATGCTCAGAGACACCAGTCTCATTCCCAAGGTGCTTTTCAAGTAGGCAGAGAGGAGGCTACAGTTGAATGGAGCTTTGGAGATAAAAAAATAAAATAAAATAAAATAAAAGTGAAACTAGAGAATCAAAGAAATCATAGAAAGAAAAGTTTAAAAGTAACTAAACAAGAGAAACCAGCCAGCAGCAATAGGATTGGTTAATATGTTACAAGTGATAGAAGACAAAACACTGAAACTGTATAACCCCTCTCTTTAAAGAAAGGTAAGAGTGTAAGTCACATTGCACAGTCATTTTTCTAAGCATGACTATTTTTATTTGATAAAATTTCCAGGCAAAAATGCTCAAAGAGAAGGACATGTTATACATGTCCAAAACCAAAAATGAATGCAGTACAAAAAAGATTCATTACCTCCCTTTCCCAGGCTTTTCTCTTCTGAGGGACTGTCAAGAATCTTCAGGGTTAGGCATGTGCTTTCATCATTTAATAGGCTATTTACTCACGAGGACACCCTGCCGCTGGGGTAAGAATGGAAGGGGCTCAGAGTACCAACCTGGGTGTCTAAGCTGTGCCCAACAGCCCACCATGTGTCAGAATCCACTCGAAACCACGAGTCACTCATGTGTGGGACCGCATCCCTACAGGACCACAGACTAAGTCTGGGGTTGAAGGAAGGGTCTTTACTATCAGTCTAAGTGGCTCCTGCCTACCTAGAAACTCCACCACTTCCTACCATCTGAAATCATCTTGCTTAGTTACTGTTGCTTGTGTTCTCACAAGAATGCCAGCCTCTTGAGAGCAGGCTGTGTGTGTCTGTTCTCTTAGCACTCGGGTGAGGGCCTGGAACAACACAGGTGCTTAACCTTTGGATGAAGGAGTGAAGGAGAGGGAGTCTGGGCACGTTGTGCTAAAAGGGCCACCTAACTCCTTATCCAGTCTCACTTTCCAGCACTGTACATGAAGTCTCACACAACACTGGCACCTGTAAAACAGCAAGTTATCACTCACTGCTTCCATCTGAGAATTTTTCATAAGCTGTGATTTTTCCTTTAAGGAACCCCTGGCTTTTAACAAGTTTTCTTTTGTATAATCTCACATTTTCATTTAATTAATCTAGAAGCACACCCCAGTTCAGCATATGAGTCTGCCTGGGCCGGAGCCGGGATTAGATCTCTGCTCTCCGGGGCTGCAAAGTGACCACTTAACCCGCTGAGTCATCCCAGCTTCCCCTAGATATAATTTAAGAAGAAAAAAGAACAACTTCTAGGAGGTAGCTTATGCCATCTTAATATGCTTTTATGTCACCCTCACACACTTCACCCTCACACACTCAAAAGGCAACCTTGAATGAATTAAACTTTCCCTTGATACCGAAATGTATTTCCTTCAAAGAGGTTGGATCTACTAGAGTAAATATTACCAATTGGCCCAGATCATTAATAAATTGACAGGAAATCTTGAGACCCTAAAAAGATTAGATAATCAATTATTAAAATGTATTACTATGCTGGTGAGATGGTAAATGGGGCAGTGCCGTTGGAAAAGTTTGACAGTGACCCAGCAATCTCACTCAAGAGAACTGAAAACTGGAAAAGCTGCAATGGTTCAGCAGGTTGAGTGCCTACTTGCAGCCCTGGGGTCCAAGGATCGAGTCCCAGCCCTGGTCCGTGCAGACCCATATGCTGAACTGCGATGTGCCTCCAGTTTGTTTCTCACCAGGGCAAGCCTCATATGCGGGAGGCCCTTGGTTAGCCCCTGGCTTGCAGGGGCATGCCTCCCATGCAGGAAGCCCCTAGCCCAGTTCCTGCCCTGGGTAGCCCTGTGCACACCTGTGGAATGAAACTATGTAGAAAACTAATGACGTGCAACTATGGAGAATGCTCTGAGCCCTCCTCCTTCTCTCTGTGTCAAAAACAATAAAAATACATCTTTAAAAAAGAGATCTGAAAACTTATATTCATGTAAAAACTGCATATATTCATGGTAATATTACTTATGAAAGCCAGAAAATGGAAACAACACAAATGTCTATCAACTGATGAATAGATAAGCAAATCTGGTATAATGGATTATCAGGCAGCTATGAAAAGGAATGAAGTACTGACACATGCTACAACATGTATGAACCTTGAAAATACTGTGCTAAGTGAAAGAAGCCAAGCACAGAAGACCACAGGCTGTTTGTCTCCATTTATCTGAAGTGCTCAGTATATGCAAATATAGGGGCAGACAGCAGATTAGTATTTGTCAGGGACTAATGGGTATGGGTTTCTTTATGGGGTCATAAAAATGTTCTGGAATTAGATGGTGATGATGGTTGCACAACTTTGTGAATATAAAAACCAATGAATCATATACTTTTAAAAGGGCAAATTTTATGGTATGTAAATTACATCTCAATAAAAATGTTATTTTAAAAGTACAGTTAACTTAAGACAGCAGTCTCCAGCAAGGAGATCTTTAATGTTGACCTGAAATACTTCCAGTATTACACCTTCTTCTGATTTTGCTACAACAAACATCTTTCTTCCCTTTCCTAGCAGCTCTCACCCAACTGAATCTTCAAGCTTCCAGGAAATGAAAGGCTGGGGACTTCTGCAATCAAATAGTAATACTATCATCTTTTTTAAAAAATTGTTTTTGACAGAGGAAGAGAGAGATAGAGAGACAGAGAGAAGGCGGAGGGCCCAGAGCAGTCTCCATAGTTGTATGTCATCAATTTTCGATAGTTTCACTCCACAGGTGGACACGGGTCTGTGCAGGGTAGGAACCTGGCCAGGGGTCTTCTGCATGGGAGGCATGCCCTCATGAGCTGGGGTCTCCTACATGGGAAGCATGCCCGGGGTGGAAGCCGAACTAGGGGCTTCCCACGTGGGAAGTTTGATCTGGCGAGAACCGAACTAGGGGTACACCCCAGCTCAACATAGGAGTCTGCATGGGCTGGGATTCAATTCTCACACCCCAAGACTGCAAGATGAGTGCTCAATCTGCTGAGCCAACCTGCTGAGCCATCCTGGCATCCTCTACTAACATCTTTACTAGAAAGCTTATTTATATAGGACCCAATAAACAGTATCAGGGCTGGGATAAAGGAGGAAAGAGAGAAAAAAGGGAAAGCTAAATAATTCTCAACACCCTTCTTTTGGTATGCCCACTCTCCCTTTTCCTGTCAACATAGGCAGGACATAGGGCACTAGCTCCATGTTCCCCCATGTTTGTACCCCCATACCCTGGTTAAGGCACGCATACTGCTGCCTGAACCACCTCTGCTGACCCATGGGTGTAGGCCTATGGCCCTGGATAGGCCCGCCTTACACTGGAGCACTTCAGAGACAGAGACTGTGTGTGCTGACATCCAATGCTTATGGAAGCTCAGGAGAACATGGATTAGAATATCAAAAAAGCAGTTTCAGATTTAAACCTTCTATCGTGATGATGTAAGATATTGCAAAACAACAGGAAAAATACTGTAAAACAGCTTTTCAATAATACTGCTGGGATGATTATATTCAATAATATACCATTTGCTGTGTCCATACCTCAGCACCTGTACACATGACCCCAAGCAGCCTTCTAACCACCCATGTGAAGATGCATCTTCCCCAAGGTCAGATAGCCAGGAAGGTTATAAAAGCAGTCATTCTGATTCGAGAGACCATTCTCTGGTAAGATACCCCACAAATACTTATAGATGTGGGAAATCGCTAAACATTTGCAAGGTTAGTTCACTGAATTTCAGAAAAGCACTTCTCAAATTGTAGATAGTTGTTGAAACTAAAAAAATGAAATTAAACACACATCTGAAATAAAGTCTTTTGCACTATTCCTTTGAATCAATAATTATGTAATATAAATTTGTAACTCTGGAATGCCTCAGATTTTACAGGATATCTGCTAGTTATATTAAAAAATGTCCTTCCTAATCTCAACTCTTTCCTCAAGAGTTGGGATATAAAAATATTAACATAACTTTGTATAAAACAACTTCTTTGCACATTTCTGTTCTGCCTCAGCAGGAAATTACATGCACACACACAGTTACACTGGAAATAAGGAACTCCTGCAACACGTTGCCTTCTGGAACTTTACAAATAGTTCTTGGTCTTTTCTCATGTCCCAGGTGTTACTTATTATTTCAAAAATGTCACATGATCTACTCACTCACCAGTGTAGAGGCAAGAACACCCACATTTCCACACAAAATCTGTCAGCCCATATTTCTTGACAGATACAAATGTTTTCTTTATCAAACATTATTACAAGTATGCTCTGATACTTGGAAAAAATAGCTTGCCTCTTTATAACTTATTGTTATCACAAATTCACATATGAAGCAGCCTCCTTTAATATACTCTTTCAAAGACTGAACCTGTTAGTTTTATAAATAATTTACACTGGTATGTCAAATAATGAAGAAGAAAACACCAAATACCTTTTACCAAGTGACTAGGCTCCAATGTAATTAATAAGCCAGCTTACACCTGCTGCATGAATGGTTTCAGGGAGAAAACTACAGTGATGGAAAGACAGCAGCACAGGACCTTTTCCACCTGCTACCTGGGCAGAAAGCAAGGTTAGCACCCAGTTCTTAAACTGGCATTTCTGAGCATATGTCTCATTGGATCAGCAGCCTGCAGTGGGAAGGCACTCATGCCTCCCCACAACTCCCATACCACCCCAGTCACAGAGGGTAACAGAAGGGAAGGGATAATGGTTTATTTCTTAATCAAGCACTGGGCACCCTGTATCCCCCAACCCTACCCCATGTATAATCAAACTGGACTATACTTCAGGATGCTGTAAAAGAAGCAGAATCTGCTTTAGAGCCATTTAAAAGTGGATTTAAAGTAAAATATTTACTGTTGATGAGCTTTATTTACTCATCTGTTAAATGAATAATATATTTGCTTTGCGAAGTTATTCTGAGGATAACACATAACATGCACCAGTATGGTTGTATGGCATGTAGTAAATGGTAGCTCAACCCATGTGACTTCCCTTGCATTTTTCTGTTTCCTTTAGTGCCCTGGTTAATGTCAGTTACTAGTAAACAGATTTGAAGTAAAGGAAGTAAAAAAACAGCTTAAATCTTAGCTTATAAATTCTAATCACAAGGGAAGCCAGGACGGCTCAGTGGGTTGGGCACTCACTTTGCAGCCCCAGGGACCAAGGATCGAATCCCGGCCCTGGCCCGTGCGGAACCATATGCTGAACTGGGAGCTCCCTCAGTTTAGTTCTCTCTCTGTCTCTGTCAAAAAAAAAAAAAAAAAAAAAAAGATAAATCCTAATCACAACTTATGTGAGGTGGGCCTAAAACCTAAAAGTTTCAAAAATACTTTCCCTCTAAAATAAAAACAAAAGTCACGGCCTCTATTAATCAATTTTTTCTGTAAAGATACATGTTTCCCAATATTCACTGCCGCATTATTCACTGTGGCCAAGACATGGAAACAACCAAAGTGTCCTTCGATAGATAATTGGATACAGAAGATATAGTACATATACACAATGAAATATTATTCAGCCATAAGAAAAGGAAATATTATGCTGCCATTTATGCCATGAATGGATCTTGAGATTATCATGATAAGTGAAGTAAGTCTGACATAAAGAAAATCAAGAACCATACGACTTTCATTTATATGTGGAATATAAAACTGAAAGCAACAAAGAAACAAGATAAACCAAAAACTCATGAACACAGACAATAATTTAGTGGTTACCAGAGGGCAAGGGGGAGGAAAAGGTAGAGATAGAAGAAGGGTCAAACATATAGTGATGGAAGGAGAACTGACTCTGGGTGGAGTGTAATATATAGATAATATAGTGTAGAATTGTACACTTGAAACATATATTTTATAATATTAATAACCAATGTCATACCAATAAATTTAATAAAAAAATTCTCTATAGGTTTGGATGTCTTATGTTGACAATATTTATCACAATATACTTACAAACCTAGTAGATAGATGGAAATTTATCTGTAAGAAAATTGTTTAAACAACAGGTTCAATATTTCCTTCAAGGAAAAGATGTTTGGATAGAAAAAGTACCTATGTGTACAAAGCTAAAAGTAAAAGCCTACCATCCTAACTTTGAAAGGGAAAGGAATAGTCAAACCTAAAGAAGCTTAAAGGTTATTTACTCTAGTCCTTTCATCTTCAGACAAATCAGGGGCCAGATCTACTGCTACTGGTGGCAAAGCCAGTAGTATAATCCAAGTCTAGTAATTTCAAATTAAAACTCTTTCTACTATATGCAGAATGCCCATTTGGGTGCTCTCAAATTAGAGAACAATGCAGCAGCAAAATCAGGGTGTGTGGGGGAAGTGCAGATACACACAAAATTCTGTAAAAAATAATGTCAAGAAAAAAATACATCAGAACACAAAAACAACACATACACAATATTACCAATGAACAAAAATTGATGTTCAAGTATTAATTATCAGAAGAGGGGGATACACTCTTGAAAAAAGTTGCTTATTTAAATGTCATTTACTGTTTTACTGTTGTTTATGCCTCCCTGGACAATTCTTAGAGAAACAAAAGAAGAAAAAAAAAACCCACTACTGCTAAAGGATAATCAAAAGATTTACTGTAATTTTTAATTAAAATACTAGTGGAAGAAACACTGGCAGAAAGACAATAAAATCCACAGGGGAAACAAAACATGTACTTCTAAACTGATGAAGGGCTTGAATTACAAACATGGGGCTTCTTCAGGAGGAGCTTCCTTTTGTTTCTTTGCACATCCTTGATTTAGTACCAAGATCTAGTACATTATCTTTTAGTGACGTTTTATTCATCTTACAGAAACTTGGGTGAGCCCACCAGGAAAATTTTTATTTTTCAAAATCATGAAGAGGGGAGGCTGGGATGGCTCAGTGGGTTGAGCGCTCACTTTGCAGCGCTGGGGACTGAGGATCGAATCCCGGCCCCAGCCCGTGAGGAACCGTGTGCTGAACTGAGGCTCCCCCGGTTCAGTTCTCGTTCTCGTTCTCTCTCTCTCTCTCTCTCTCTCTCTCTCTCTCTCTCTCTGTCAAAAATAAATAAATAAATAAATAAATAAATAAAAATATATTAAAAAAAAATCATGAAGAGATTCTTAAGAATGTTCCCTTTAAAAGAGGGTTTCCAACCACAGCAATTAGCAAAGACACTCTGAACCCCAAACCCCAAGGGAAGTATGAGACTCTTTAAAAGGATGGCCTTTTTGAAAACGAAAATCAAAGGAAGGAAATTACTACTGAAGTTTCTTACCCAAGGAGAGCTTTAACCACCACATATTTCTTGTTAAAGGAGCATACGAAACGATTCCTCAATGATAAGCCTAACCCAGGCCAGTTGACATGCACTTAATTCCTAGTGACTTCTTCCACTGCATGTCTATGCACTGTGGATCGTATGCAACTGGAGGGAAGGTGAGGGTCTCCACAGGAGACTGAACATCCTGCTGCCCACTGCACAGTCACACCAGATGGAGCTTGACCCCTGCCCAGCTGTGTGACTCTGGGCCAACCACCTCACCTCTGTTTCAGCCTCCACTGTAAGATGGGGGTGAAAAGAGAGTCTATATACAAGAGATATGATGATGAATGAGAAACAACTGCTGCCCTCACAGAGCCTAATGATCTGCAGATACTGGCCACTAGGCATTTTCACTGATGTCAATATTTACTGATAGTTTACCAGGGTGTCCAATCTTTTGGCTTCCCTGGGAAACACTGGAAGAATAATTGTCTTGGGTCACACATAAAATACACTAACACTAAGCCCGTTTTTTACCGTGGGCCCCATTTAGGGATCGCTTCTTTTTATTCTGCTAGGAACACCAACTTGACAGTTGTAATATATTTTGAGGTTATGTGTCATTAAGAAAGTGTGCTTCTTTACGTAGGGATAAATTTTGTAACTTTTTGTTATTAAGTAAATATTAATCATTGAAGTTGAATTTTACTGGTAAGTTGCTCGATATTTCATTTATCAAATTTGTGTGTGATTTTTTAACAATAAATTTCTGAAATATTAACTTTTTTCATTTGTAAGTAATACATACATGCGTTATAAGTAAGGTATTCATAATTTTAATTGTAAAAAACATATTACTTTTTTTATTATAAAAAACAAAACGAGCCCCAACTGGGGCTCATGGTAAATAGCATGTATTGTAGTAGATATATGTAACAAAATGTTCACTTGCATTTCAGTGTCATTATGGGCAGCGAAAGATTTTTATCATTAAAGGATCTGGAGAACTACATGGATGAATGTGATTTTGATGATACCGAAGAGCCAAGAGATTGTGTGGATATAGTTTTGTTGCCACCTGATGATGTGGATGGTTTGTCAGACGAAGATTTGGACGAAAATATATTGGAAGATACTGTTCCCAATGATGTTCCAGGGCCCATTGAAATACATGGCATTCCATCGAATGAAGCTCCGCAAAACAAAAAAAATGAAAAAAGATAAAATGTCATCCAATTGGCAAAAGGAGAGAGCATCATTTACTGCTTATGATTATAACAGTGATGAATGCGAGCGTCGTAGATTGAATATGATCACCAAACTGAAGGGGAAATCCCCCGTTGAAATATTTGAACTCCTCTTTGATGATGATATTCAAGATGCAATTTTAAGGAACTGTGTGCAATATACTGCTCAAAATAACCAACATCAATTTACTTTCTCCAAAGAGTGTCTGAAAAAGTTTTTAGGCATTCTCTTGCTGACAGGATACCATTCTCTACCACAGACACAAATGTACTGGTCAGAAACGGAAGATGTAAATATTGGTATTGTCAGAAACTGTATGCCGCGTAATAGATTTATGGAGATAAAACGGCATTTACCGTATTTTCCGGCGTATAACATGACCGGGCGTAGAAGACGACCCTCTAATTTTACAGTTAAAACATAGGTTTAGGCCTATATTCTCTGTATAAGACAACAGCCTTGGAAGTGGGGGGTAGTCTTATACAGCGAATATAGGCCTAAACCTATGTTTTAACTGTAAAATTAGGGGGTCGTCTTCTACGCCCGGTCGTCTTATACGCCGGAAAATACGGGTACACTTCGCAGATAATACAAATATACCTATAAGAAGTGGAATCAAAGACAAGCTTTTCAAAATTTGACCAATTATTGATGCACTAAATAATAAGTACATGCAGTTTGGTGTCTTTTCAGTTAACATAAGCATTGACGAACAAATGGTGCGGTATTATGGTCAACATTATCTGAAACAATTTATTAGAGGCAAACCTATCTGCTTTGGATTCAAACAATGGGCTATGTGTTGCGCCAAAACAGGATTTTGTTATAATGCTGAAGTTTATGAAGGAAAGACTGGTAATGCTCAAAATTCAATAAACGGATTCGGTTTGTCCGTCATACTGAATTCAGTTGATAGAATTGAACATCCCGAATAACACTGTTTCTACTTCGATAACTTTTTCACCAGTTTTGAGTTGATGAAGGTACTAAAAGATAAAAATATTCGTGCGACGGGGACAGTCAGATACAACAGAATGAACAAATGTCCGATAAAAAATGAAAGTGCAATGAAAAAAGAATACCAGGGAGCATTTGATTATAGTTTTGATAAAAAAAAAATGAAATCTTTGGTTTGGTATGGAAAGACAATAATATTGTAAAAGTTCCCTCAAATCATCAGGAAGTTTTGCCATTGGATAAAGCGTCTAGATGGTCTAGAGCAGAACACAAGCAAGTGTCGATACCTCAACCAAATGCAATAGCTCAATACAGCAAGTTCATGGGAGGAGTGGATAGGATGGACTGGAATATACAAAAGTACAGAATAAAAATAAGAGCTAGGAAATGGTACTTTCCTCTTTTTACAAACGCAATTGATATGACAATTGTAAATGCACATGTACTGTATACAGTGGCAAATAATGTCAATATGCCATTGTTGGACTTCAAGAGAGTGATCACAAGAGCCTATTTGACAATACACTCAATGTCGGACCCAAAGATTTCTGGTTGTCCTTCTTATAGCATCAGTGCACAAAAGCGTGTCCCTGATGCTATGAGGAAGGATCCAACAGGGCATTATTTAGAAAGGACTCTAGAAGGAAAACAACGAAAATGTGAGATTTGTAAAAAGAATGTCAGAAAACAATGTATAAAATGTGATGTAGGATTACATGTGGAATGTGTAAAAGAGTGGCATAGCATGTAATTTTATATATTGCATTTGTTATTAGTTAATAATTATTTTATTTTGTTTAAATATGAACATACAGTCTTACAACAATTATTACATTACATATTATAAAAAGCTAATATACACAAAAATTATAACACGCCATTAACCGTCGGCCCCAAATGGGGATCATGAAAATTATCAATAAAACGTCACTTTCTCTATTTCAATTCGAAAAATTTCGTGTTTTATTTTTATCCTAAAACCTAAGATAATATGGAAAAAAAATGAAAAAAATATTTGGTAAAAAACAGGCTAATGATAGCTGATGAGCTAAAAAAAAAAAAAAAATTAATCACCAAAAAACCTCATAACGTTTAAAGAAAGTTATCAATTTGTGTTGGGCTGTATTCAAAGCCATCCTGGACCGCTGCTTGCAGGCTACGCATTGGACAACTTGGGTTATGCCATGCAAAGGGGTGTGACAATGACCAAAACAAGGTCTTTCTGTCAATTAGTCAATGTAACTCTGAGCTGGGCAGCTGGGCACATGGCACAGGCTAGGGTTGGGGGAGCCACCTCAAGGCTCCTCTGGCAAGTGCTGATGTTTGCATATTATTATAATAAAAACTGGATATACTCAAACTTAAGCCTGGTATCACTCTTATTTACATTAAAATACTCATGTATTTCTCTGGTGGGAATCCCACACAGCCCTGGGCACAGGGACTGAAGTGAGAAGCACTATGACCATTGACTGCCCTGGTGGAGAAGGGGAGGGGTAACCCAAAGGAGTGCCTAGGTGAAGGTGCAAGGAGGCGTAATGAAGGCACACCCAAGACTGGCTTAGGATGGAAAGGTAGGGCTTAAATAAAGCCCAGGAAAAGAGCAAAGTGTTCTACACCCAGGGAATGGTGCAAGCGAGGGGTGAGTCCAAAGGCTGCAAGTAGTGGCTAGGGATTTGGATGAGAACTTCTAAGGAACTTTCTTTTTTTTTTTTTAATATTATTATATTTTATTGTTAAATTTAATGGGGTGACTTTGGTTGGTAACAATCAGACAGTTTCCCAATGGACAACTCCACATCACATCACCCATGCATCGCATTATGTGCCCAGCTCCCAGAATCAGGTCCCCCTCCAACCCGATATATCTGGTGTCCACTCCCCTCTCCCAACACAATGCTCCCTCCTCCCTCCCCCC
>PVKE010043425.1:0-13381 GCA_004027555.1 Craseonycteris thonglongyai | reverse complement strand
CAACATGTACAAAGGCGAAAGCTAGGGAAAAACTTAAACATACGATATCGCAAACATACCAACGAATATAATAAACCTGTGTAGATACTCAAACAATATTTTAAAATTCTAACAAATGTATAAAAATAAATTATAGTTTTACTTAGTGTTGATGAAAAACTTCTGATGCAGTCAAATAATGGCGGGCGCACACTAATTGGGCCGCGGGCGCCACGGTGCCCGCAGGCACGGGGTTGGGAATCCCTGATCTTTTGCTATAAATTTACAGTTGGCATCAACCAAAGCAAGTAATACAACAGAAAAGTACTCCTTATAATTAAAAAACGTATACGGCACTCTTCTTTGTCTTCCCATCTGCAATTTAGATCAATTTTAGTTGTTATTTGGACCCTGTAATCTAAACTCACTGTGAAATTGCCCTTAGCGCCCTCCCAGCTCTGCGTGCCGAAATAATTGCTCGGAGTGCCACTTTGGGCACGCGTGCCATAGGTTTGCCACCCCCGCTGTAGAACGAAGGTATGAAAGAAACAAAAAAAACTCCTTTTAGTTTGGATCAATGAAAAACAGCTTGCTGGTGATATGATAACTGAAAGTATAGCATGCCTGGTACTAGTGATCAAAAGGTGGACTTTAAAGCTAGTAAGGGGTGGTTTGAAAACTTAAAAAAAAACAAAAATGGACTGGGATTCAGTGTTGTCATGCACGGAGAAGCTGCAAGTTCTAACTCAGAAGCAGCACAAAAGTTTGTAAGAGTTCAAGGAATTTGTGATAAGTGAGGGGTATTCCAAACCAAGTTTTTAATTGTGATGAAACTGGACTCTTTTGGAACAAGACGCCCAAGTGGACATACATCACAAAAGAAAATAGAACAGAACCATGTCACAAGCCAATGAAAGACCATCTGACTCTCTTGCTGTGCGGAAATGCTAGTGGGGACTACAAAATCAAGCCTCTCCTAGTGTACCATTCAGAAAATCCACGAGGTTTTAAGAACAACATCATTAAGAGCAAACTAAATGTTATGTGGAGAGCAAATGTCAAAGCATGGGTTACCAGTCAATTCTTCACTAAATGGATACACTAAGAGTTTTGCTCCAGCAGTAAAGGACTATCTGCAGAAGAAAACTCTTCCAATGAAGGCTGTTCTTGTTCTGAACAATGCCCTGAGCATCCTCCAGGCTTAGAAGATTTGGCGGAGGAATATGGCTTCATCAAGATAAATTATTTGCCTCTCAACACCACTCCTCTTATTCAGCCCATGGACCAGCAGGTGATCTTGAACTTCAAAAAAAAGTACACCAAGGCTATGTTCCAAAGACCTTTTGAAATTACAAGTGAAACACAACTGACCCTCCGAGAGTTCTGGAAGGATCACTACAATATCCTCCACTTCCTAGGAATAACCGAGAAAGCATGGAGGGAAGTGTCTTGGAGGACAATGAACTCTGCCTGCCAAAATCTCTGGCCTGAATGTGTTGCTGCAAGGGGCGTAGAAGGTTTTGAAGAGCCATTTGTTGTTCCTGACATCGTATCTCTGGGCCAGTCTATGGGTTTGGAAATCAGCAAAGAGGATGTGACCGAGTTAGTGGACGATCACAGAACTGAGCTGACAACGGAAGAGCTTCAGCACCTCAACCAGGAGCAGCTGTAAGAAATCTCAGAAATTTCTTCTGGGGAGGAAGAGAGACCCTGGAACCATTCCCTCTGGTGAAATCAAGGACCTTCTTGGTGTGTGGTGGGGAGGAAGAGAGACCCTGGAACCATTCCCTCTGGTGAAATCAAGGACCTTCTTGGTGTGTGGTCAAAAACCCAAGTAGCTAGTTGTTGAGAAGTGGCACCCCAATAAAGCCCTAGTTGACAGGTGTGTTAAGTTGCTTGATAATAACATCATTGAACAATTCAGAAAAGTGCAAAAAGGTCACCAACATCAGATCACGTTGGAACACTGGTTCTCAAAAGCAAACACAAGTGACCCCAAGCCCTCTACAAGTGGTACCATAGCAAAGGGCATTAAAAAACAAAGAGACACCTGAAATTATCATGGAAGATGACTCTTCTTCCTTTTCCATCTCTTTAAGCATCCACATGTATCATCATTTTTTAAATTTTTATTTAAATATTTTTATTACTTATTAATATTTTACCTTAAAACTAATAAAATTAATATTTTACCTTAAATCCAGTGTATTTACTGTTAAAATCATTTTAAAAATTCGAGTTTGTGGCACCCAGGAACAGATTAATCCTGTTTCTATTATTTAAAAGGGGAAAACTTGTTTTGAAACTTAAACATTTTGGAACTCGAACAGTGTTCTGGGATGGATAAGTTCAAATTCCAAGGCATCAGTGTACAAGGAATATTGCTCATCCATGGAAGGGCATGGGTTCTTGCCATCTGCAGTAGCATGGATGGATCTGGAGGGTACTGTGGTTGAATGGGAGTGTCATCAAAGAAAGATAGACGTAATACAATTTCACTTATATGCAGAATTAAAAAAATAGAATAAAAGAGAACAAACAAAAAAAGCTGACAAGGAAAATTATGCATGTACTTTTTAAAAAAGGACATAGTTATTCTAATTGAAACCTCCTCCCCATTTTATGATAACAGAAGTAAATTAAAAGCACACAATATTCCAGAAAGTAAAAAAAAAGAATAAAACAATACTAACGCAAGCACTTCTACACACAAAGCATTAAAAGTATAGTAACCATTTTACTTAGATATAATCCATTAAATAACCATTGAAGTTAGTATCACTAGGAATCCTTGAAATGCTAATCGATCTGATTAAAGAGAAACTTAGTGATCATCCACTTAAATGAAAAACAACAAATAATCCCAGTGTAAAAAAAAAAAAATTGCTGTTTTATGGTTCTAAAGGGATTCTAGGAGTCTACAAATTCACTTATTTACTCAATGCCTATTATGCTCAAATGCCTATGAGCAAAATACAGATAAGATAAACACACTTCGGCTACTGACCTAAGTTACAGTCTAATAAAAAAAGTCTACTGGTTTTCAAAGATCTATAATTAATGGTTAAACTTTTTTTTTTTTAAGTTAACCCTTTTACTGCCAGCAGGCAGATATACTGGCCCTCGCTGGTTGTGCGAAAACTGCCACGGGCTGATATATCGGCCAACTTTTTTACTTTGTTATACGTGGCAAAAGTTAGGGCTTTTGACTCGGATAAAGTCAACCCACATATTCTTCAATGATTCTAAGCCCCAAATATATCTTCACCATTGGGAAAAAAACTAGATGTATTAAATAAAATTAAGTACTAGAAATAATTCAAAATCTGGAATATTGCAAAATTCCTGAAAATGTTCTTGGCAGTCTTTGCACACCCCAACGGAAATGGGCTGGCAGTAAAAGGGTTAAAATCAACACCAGAAGAATTAGCAACAGATAATATTTTTAAAAATCAGAAAAACTGAATTGATATAGTACAAGTTTCTTTTTAATGACTTCAAAAACCAGAATATGCTGAGAATGACTTCTTTGATCTGTTAATTCATTATAAAAACTGCACTATAAATCTTCTTACAAGGAAACTGACCAGTTTGAAAGCTGTCCATGGAAGTTTCAAAAGCCAACTGGTAAAATGTCTCTCTTAAGCACTTACTGTTTTTGGTATAGTGCTAAGGGCTAAGATGATAAATACAGATTCAGTAACTTCCTCCTAACTTGTTCATCTATTATGTATGGCAGATAGACAGGTAAATGGACAAATCTCAATCTTATAAATTTAAACAAATTAAAAATATTAAAACATTATTCAAGAGCATTTGGTAATGTCACACCAAAGAACAGATAATGAGTTTGGGTCTCAAAGGATTAACAGGGATTTGCATTAGGAAAGCTGGTATGGAATTTTTAATTTTTTATCTTTGTGCATGTGGTGGTAGTAAGGGGCACAGGACCTCAGAGTGAAGGGCTAAAGATAGTTCAGTGTGGAAAATCAATCTGATAAACCAAGAGGGCTATGGACAGGTATACAATGTGGATATATGCTGAACAGACATAGTTCGCATCGCAGGTGGGACAGAACAGGATGGTGAGGGAGTTCATCACACTACTCAAAACAGTACTCATTTTAAAACTTATTATTTATTTCTGGAATTTTCCATTTAATATTTTTGACCACCATTGACCCTGGTAACTGAAACCACAGAAAGGAAAACCATAGATAAAGGGACTACTGTATCTACTTCTCAGTCTACCTAGTGCCTGGTTTTTTGCATGTCTGTGATTTTTGTTGGTAATTTTGCTGTTTAAAATGACCCTGAAGCATAGTGCTAAGCTGTCTAGTCTTCCTAAGTAAAGAGAAAATACACGTATTAGATAAGATTCATTCAGGCGTGAGTTAAGTGCTGTTGGCCTTGAGTTCAAGGGTGCCCCCCCCCAAAAAATGCATACATTTTCAGAAAGGATAAACTCTATTAAAATTGTAATAATAACAAAATCTGAATACAAATCACATTTGACTTCTGCAATTACAAGAGGTGCTCAAAGGGGTTACTATCAATGTCCAGACACTTCTGATTACAGTGAACTACTGCTTCAGCAATGCTGACTAGTGTCCACTTGCAGAAGCCAGGATGGCTCAGCGGGTTAAGCACTCGCTTTGTAGCCCTGGAGTCCGAGAATCAAGTCCTGGCCCTGGCCCATGCGGACCCATACGCTTTGGGTATGCTTCCCATATGGGAGGCCCCCAGTTCAGAACTTGCCAGGACAAGCTTCCCATGTGTGGGAGGCCCCCCAGTTCGTCCCCCACCTCTCGGGATCATGCCTCCCATGCAGGAGGCTCCTGGCCCAGTTCCTGTCCCTGTCTACCTGCGTAGAATTAAACCATGTCGAAAACTAATGACGTTCAACTATGGAGACTTCTCTGGGGTTTCCCCCTTTCTCTGTCTCTCTATCAAAAACAATAAAATAAATCTTAAAAAAACAAGTGTCCATTTGTGTTGCTATGCATTCCATTTCAATTTCCTACACGTCTCAAACTTATCACGAATGTGTGTA
This sequence comes from Craseonycteris thonglongyai, assembly GCA_004027555.1. Taxonomy (NCBI): domain Eukaryota; kingdom Metazoa; phylum Chordata; class Mammalia; order Chiroptera; family Craseonycteridae; genus Craseonycteris; species Craseonycteris thonglongyai. The sequence goes on along the minus strand of PVKE010043425.1, from coordinate 8,349 downwards.
ACTGTTAGGCATGTTGGAGGCTGTATTGTGTATTCACACTTCCACTGTTGTACTTCCACACGTTCTCAAATTTCAAATACCACTTCAATGAGTCTTGAGCTCTTCAAATGACAACTGTACTTCCACCATTTTCTTTAACTGTCCTACCTGTTGCACGGTGACACCAGCACTCATCTGATTAACACCATCTGTTAAGCAAATCCCATATAATACATTGCTACCATTAACTCAATTCAACTTCAAAAATACATAGATAACATCTCTTAAAATGGGAATACACTTTTTTGGCACCCCCAGTACATATTATATTAAATAAGGTGGTTTTAAACGGAAACACAACATGTAAAACAAAGTTATAAACTAATCAAGTGATGAAAATTCTGTGACTAGTTCATAGGAACCTAACTCTGCATTTCCCTTAGAAACAATGGTTCAGTATGGCTAATTCAATATTCATGGCAGCTTTACAGAACATAACTACTGAAAATAATGAGAACCAACTCTGAGATTTATGAGGTTAAAATTAACAGGTCTTTGAAATGGACATGGGGATGGAAAGAGATGAGTTAGGAAATAGACAAAGGAGGAGAAAAACCACAGGACTTGGGTGTTACAGTCGAATACATATCCTGTCCAGAGTCTTAATGTTATTGCACAGCCACTGTTGCATCTGCTAGTTCAACCACTAATCTCACAACAGAAGGAGAAAGCATTAATAAGCCTGGTTCAACTACAAACTACAATGAATGGCCACTCCTCTGATGTTAATCAACAAAACATCAGCAATAGTGAAGACGTGAACATCATGAATTATTGTCCTACAGCCCAACTTCATCTGCCCTTGGCCAAAAGTGAGGACTGAGAAAGAAAAAAACAGCAGCCCCTACAGTCCAGGAACTGATTGATCTGAGGCTCTTACCTAAACCTCAATGTTATTCCAAACTGATCTGATGTTTACAGCTAAAGCACATTGTTTCTTGGACATAAACAACCTCACAGAACACCCATTTCAGACAAGTACACTTAGCAACACACACATGAAAAACAAAACAAAAAACATCCTCCTCTGAGTGACTGCCACTTACTTACTAACCACAGCTTTTCCTTTGCTTTAGTCTGTCAAATGATAGAAATGTGCCGTTTCAGACAACATCCAATCTCCACTTCCTTAGACCTTCCTTAAAATTACCCAAACAGATCTCAACTCTCTTACTGAGACATCCCATAGTGTGTGTTCTACCTCACGATAATGGCAATATATCCAATTTGTGTCAGGAATACCTATGTAAGAGAATTTCAAGAAGGAAAAAGTGGTAAATAGTGCTTACATATCAAATAGATCAGTAAAGAAAATACCTACTAAATTAGTTACATGGAGACTGTTAGGGATTTGGAGGAGGCTAGTAAGTGAGCTCAGGTGGGCAACAGCTAACAAGCTTATAGTTTATCACGTAGTCAGCGGGAATTAATGGGAAAGGCAATGATCAGCTGTGATGTTTAGGAAGAAAATTCTAATGGAAAAGCTACTAACAGATTGGATTAAAAAGAGGCCTGAGACAGGGAGACTAATTTGAGAAATATTCATCAGGAAACTAAAGGACAGAAGGTAGAAGAGTGACATCAAGGTTTTTCCAGTTGGAACATTTGGTGGATGTTAATGTAACAACACAAAATAAGTATAAAAAAGGCTTAAGGTGGGAGAGGGGGAAGTTAAGGTGTTAACTTCTAGGCTCCCGTGAAAGTAGCAGGGGGTTATAACTTATAGGCAGTGCGATCTCACTCATTTATTAAAAAAATATTTTGGTGGTACCATGAACAGGAACTGTGCCAGGCTCTGCAAACACAGCTATGAACAATATAGTCATAGTCTGGAACTTACACACCTGGCCTATTTTACTGGACATACAGTTCCTTGAGGGGAAAAGTTATTTATCTTTAATAAATCCAATGTAGAGAAGCATAAATGAAAGTAGAAATACCTTGTATTGCACAATGAGTAGCTCTCACAACTCTTCCCCTCGTATATAAACACAATGTTATCCTTGTTTCCAATAGAAATCTAAATGATTTAGGCCAAGTACATCACCCAGTGAACCAATTATCTTTCAAAGATCTTGTACAGGTACCACTGCTATCTCACTTTTTCTCATTTATTCCCTTCAAGTTATAAACTAATTTGGGGCATTCGTCATACTATTTATATTTATGTAAACAAAACTAAGTTTAGTCATCTTCTTCCTAGTTTCCTCAATGAAGTCCCTTTTTCCTCTTTTTCAGTGGTGAGCCATTATCATTGCTGATAATCAGTGTTACCAGTATACCTATTATCAAGAAAAATCACATAAGTAAAATCAAGTAACTGCTATCAACCTGCAAAGTACTTAAAAGTGCCCAGAAATCACCTTCTTAATCTTTATAAATCTATTTTTTCTGATTAAATCTATTTTCTTCAAGCACAAGCAGTCCAGATAATTCACTTAGTATTTCCTGTTACTTTATTATAAATGCCCAAACAGTACTTTTAGCTATGTTATAGGATCTCAAATCCACTTAGCAAGTCTGAGATTTTTATTAGCATTTCAAACCGCTTCCAAGAATAAACGATTTCCAATATCTAAAACACATAAATAAATTTGGTAATATAAACCATTATCAAGCTAGGAAATTCTACAGTGCAGTGAATTATTTTAAGATTGTATCAATTTGCATTTTAGAATAGATTGGTAAATTTTACACTGGCTTCTTGAGGCAACGTCTCAAAATTCTTACATGCTTTTTTCTTAACTCTGGAACTAAAATCCAACTCAACTAAAAGCAAGTACCTATTGAGAGCCCACATGGCCAAGGCTCTGAACAGAGTGAAAGATTAAGTTTAGTAAGACAAGATCCCCGAGTTTCCTGACCAATACCTGCCTCCAGCTCCAGTCAAGGTTATCTACTCCCTCTCACCCAATGGAATTGTGTAGTGTGCTATCACATTCATTTTCTCTACCTGGAATTTAACAACCTCAGATCAGTCCACAAACATAAATCTCCTTGCTTTAATCTTCTCTGGAACTTAAGCCTGACAATTACACATTGCCCTGAGTTATTTCTCTCTTTACAACAGTGTCTTAACCATTCAACAAGCATGTAGATATTTCTGATGAGAAGCTTGAATAAACTTTTTGTTTTCCCTCTTTAGGGAATTTTTAAAATCTTCTTTTAGAACAAAATATTTCATAAGCCTAACTTAAAAGGAAATCAAATTTAAGGTCTTACTTCTTCATGTCCCCTAGTGAAAACTCTATAGAGAAGAAGCATAAGGCGATAGTTAATAGTTCATGTTCTGGGTATATCTGGGAAAGCTCAGATCGACTATTGTCTAACTGACCTTGGCAAGTACTTATCATCATTTCAGTTTCCTCAGCTGTAAAAGAGATTGTCAGTATCTAGTTTAAGAGAGTTTTAAGAATAAGATCAAGTAAATAAAACCCATACCAAGAATTAATATTAAGTACTATGTACAGAAAGATAAAATAATGGTGATTTTTTTTAGTTCTTGATTCCTTGGAATATCATAATTCAGTTGGTGAAGTATATAAAAATAAAGGCAAAACTTTGTTACCTCAATCCACTGAATATTCAATATTAATACTCATATATGGGGCATTTACATGGTTCATGCACATTAAGTTTTCATTCTGGTATCTACAGAATCACCTACTTGCTGACACTAAACCTTAATATAAACCCTATCTTAAAAAAATACAGAATACTGAACATGAAAGAAGAGCATTAGTTTTTGTTTTGTTTTGTTTTTTCTTCAATAAATTGAGCCTATGCTTTAAGACCTACAAAAGGATTCTTTAAAAATGCTTACATTTCAAAATTTTGAAGGCTGCACTCATTTCTTTACCTTCTTCGCATTAATGATGTTGTTATCTAGACACCTGAAATTTCAGACCTATAAGAGACCTTTTGTAATCATCCATGTCCAAGTCTCTCAAGTGAAAATTTAATCCCAAATTAAGTGGCCTGCCCAAGATCTCAGATAGTTTATAACAAAGACTCCTACTTGACTAGAACCCCTATCTTGTGACTAGTAGGTCTTCCCTTTCGGAAAAGAAAAAATTTTTTTCTTCCTTTTAAATGTATTGTTTCTCTTCTCCTCTCCGCACAAGTGATTTGCAAGTTACATACTCTACATTAATTCACTTTGTCCTCAACATCCTTAGGCATGAGATATTTTAAAACATGTAGTAACAAACTAATTTACACCAATTGACACGCCATTACACCAACTATATACTTTTTACACAATAAACAAGTAAAAAATTTTCTGAGAAATTAGAAAGCATTTTAAAATAGAATATATATATTTAAATGCCTGCAATGACAGTATACAGAAAAATCTTCAAAATATCTGACTTCAAATGCTTACTATTTTAATTAACCTCTTAAATATCTGCAATTTAATATACATAGGACTTTAGTTCCAAAGACTTATCTGTTAACTGAATGGCTTGAGCATATCACAAGTCTTTAAAAGTTAAAAAAATACTTGATGATGCCAAATTACTGGAAGTCACTTAACTGTTCCTTAATATATCTTCTACCTAAACATATTTTCTATACTACTCACCAACTATTAGAAATATTTCAATATTACATTTTTAGGAAAATAATCCTCCAAGCAATGTTTTGATTTATTCAAGCCTAAATTGATAGATAATACTTATCAAGTTCCACATGGATACAGCTTAACATCAGAGAACTGTTTCTTTTATATAATTTTTTAAAAAACCTGCAACCATGTGTATATTTTTTCCTTTACAAGAAATTTAAGAAAGCTTCAATCACACATGCATATTATCACGATTTGATTTCTTTATTCTAAGCATATTATTCATACACAAGTCTGACTAGTTGACCAAAACTGTACTATTACAGGGAAAATACCTTTAGATTGAAATTGAATGCAATCAAAATTAAATTTAGTACTTTTACAGAATGAGCAAAAGTGACAGAAATGGAAAGGGGGGTGAGAAATCACACTGCATTGCTGAAAGTCAGTTATATATGTTTAATTCAAATGTTTACATTGCAGTGCCTTGCACTGGGATCAAGCAAAGAGCATTCTGATTCTTTAAAAACAACCAAAAACTTTAAAAAATATTCTCGATTTTGGCCCCAGAACTACAGGAATCTCAATTATCAAAAACCTCAAAACAAACGTCTCTTCCAAAAAGTCACAACACTAAAATCTTTAGTAACATTAGCAAACAAAATTTTAAAAGTATCAAATGCAATACTAAAAAATTTCCCGGGAAGCAAAACTTTTTGAACATCATTTTTGGCTTTGAAGTCACAGAACCAAAAGTGTACTTCATTGGCCATTTTAATATGCCAGCACATCAATTTAATTAGGAACATATCTTTACATTTTTCATGGTTCTCCTTTCACCTTTCACAAATTGGTAAATTTCTTCTTGGCAAATAGGTTTGGATGTGTTTTCAGGTGTTGATACTGTTCATACAATATATAAACAAACAAGCTCTTCAGCCACCATTTTAACTTAAGACTTTATGGTTTTTTCCTCTTAAAATGCACACAAAATACAACCACTAAACCTTAGAGAACAAATGAGTATCAAAGAAATAGTTTTTTTCTTAGATGGGGAGTTTTATTGGATGGGACGGAATGCACTGTAATGCAATAAATAAATAAACACGCATACATACATACATAAATGGGAGAAACCAAGATAATATGTAAAAATAAAACTCTTCAATTTTCATGTTACCAACGTTTGGAACCTCAGTACAAGTCTCCCGAAACAGAACTGCTATCATATTCACCATCTCCATATTTGAAAACGACTCTCAATAAGACCCATTTGCACGGTTTACTTTTCTGTTTGAGATTCATCAACTCAGTTTTCTGGCTGGATATTAAAAAATAAGACTAAAACGCCGAGTTCCTGCTTAGGTTTTACCTGACAAGGGAAATGACAGAGATGCTGGCGGGAAAACCATTCGAGTCAAGTTTCCTCTATCTTGGCTGCCCTCCCCCTTCTTCCCACCTTCACGAAAGAAAAAAATCCAAAGAAAATGTTTATAAAACCTAATCTCCGAAGAGCTCAAAAAAGCACACTGTTCAAGATGAATGCACGTAGGCCCACTTAACATCTGCGGGAAAGGAGGAGGCAGCTGGGTCCGAGTGGGCAGCAGCTCGGACCTCAGCAAGCAGGGCGGCCTAGCGCCTGCTGCGTGGGGCCAGCAGATAGGCCCGGCTTCACGATCTCCAATGCTGGAGTACCGGTAACTCCCTTCCCCACAACGGTGGGTGATTGCGCCCCTTCTCGCTACCTGAGATACAAAAAAACCATGTCTGGGGAGGGGACAGGGAATGCGGTGGTGACGACTGAGGACCCGCAAGAGGCCGAGTACCGGCAGAGCGCAACGGCCTGAAGAAAAGAATGGGGGGAGGGGGTAGAAGGTGTGCAAGGAAAGGGGCCTGCCTGGATCTGGGAGCAGGCTGGTGGGACGCGGACCTCGGGAAAGCCAAGAAAATGGTTAAGGCCAAAGGGGTGGGGCAAGCCTGTATAAGGACCGGGGCCAGGGATGGGGCACCCTGAGGTGGGTTTACGGTCAGAACTCGCCCTCACCTGAAGTCCTTGTCACTGGATGTCATTTTTTCCAGCAAATTGGAAATGTGGTACGAGGCGCTCGCCATGTTGACGGCCTCGATCCTCCCGCTGGCGCTACTGATGCTGCTTCCCGCTACCGCTCCTCCTCTCGCTCCCGGCGGCTCCCGCTTCCAGGGTCGCAGCGCAACGCGGACGCAGACTACGGAGGCGCCTAGACCGGCTGCCCCCTCCCCGGCGAGGCGTGGGCCTGTCCCGGGGGAAGCAGAGGTTGCGGGACCGACCTGGCGACGGCTCTGTTCGCTGCAGAACGAGCTCCTGGGAAGCAAGGAGTACAGCAGGGACTCTCCCAGGAGCCAGACACTTCCACTCGGGCCCGTCTCGCTCCCACTCCCTCGGCACTCGCTCCCTAGGGCAAGAGGCCAAAACCCGCCTCCTTCGCTCCGGGGGGCGGAGGCGGTAGACGCGGGAAGTTACGGAAGCAGAGGTCAGGGTTCACGGAGGTCTCCCCACGCACGCTCTAGAGACACTAGTTAAAGAGCAATCCTGTTGGCTGAGGCTTGTGTCAGTCTTCGCGTGAACCGCCTTTCAGGAGGCATGACAACGACCAAATGGGGCTGTTGTCGCGAGACTTAAAAGCGACGGTTAAAGGATGAGGGCAAGTGGAGTGTGCTTTAATCTGAAAATAACTTAATTTTTTTCTGTATGACAGTAAGAGAAAAAGTTTACGATCCTTAAAGAGTACGATCCTTGAGAGTAATTAAGTAAATGGGTTTTGCAGGGGGGCCAGCAGAAGATTTACTGAAAGGAGCTTTTTTTTTGCAATGGATGCGTGGCCTACATTGCCTTCACCACGATGATACATTGTTGCCACGTAAAAACCACAAATCCCAGAATTCAGTTGAGAGGGGCGATTAGGTACACTAACTCAGGATGTGATTGGCTGAAGCAACTTGAGGCTTCTTTATTGGCTACCGTGGAAGGAGTGAATGCTGGGACTTGCAGTCTGGCGAGGGAGCTGTAGTGAGGAAAAACCCTAAGAGTATCGATCGCGCTCCGTTTGGCCCCGGATTCAGATTTTCTCTCCTTTTACGTGGTTTCTACAGAACGAGGCTTATGAGATTTTGGCAGGCGCATTGCAGATCAATTGCTGTTCTTGGCAGAAGACTTGCAGCAACTTCCAAGCACTAACCCCTGAGCGTAGTTGGGGATATACTCCCCTGCATTTGAAGAGCCAGCTCCCTAGCAGTAAGGGCTGTCATTAGATTAATGGGCCAAGGACTGATGTTTGTATTCGGGCCTACATATTTTATTCAGAATTGCTAAATGACTACCCTCTGTAGTCAGTGTCTGTGGATTTAATGATCCTGCCGCTATTCTATTGTGCCCAGAGACACACACACACACACAGCAGTCATACATATCATTTGTCTTAGTAGCCATGTTTTCTTTCTCTGCTTAATTGGAGCTAGCTACACAACTTTCTAAAAGAAAGATGAGAAAGCCCGGTCAAGAAACAAGGAAAATAGGGGAAAGCCGGGACGGCTCAGCGGGTTGAGCGCTCGCTTTGAGGCCATGAGGACCGAGGATCGAATCCCGGCTCCGGCCCAGGCAGGACCCACGTGCTGAACTGGGGAGTTCCCACAGTTTGGTTCTCTAACTGTCTCTGTCTCTGTCTCTCTCTCTATCTGTCAAAAAGTAAAATAGAAATAACTATGCA
>PVKE010043424.1:0-13393 GCA_004027555.1 Craseonycteris thonglongyai | reverse complement strand
CCTGCTATAATTGTATTTTTGTCAAATTCTCCTATTAGATCTGTTAGTAGTCTCTTTATAAATTTTGGTGCTTCCTGATTGGGGGCATATATATTGATGAGTGCCATGTTTTCCTGATGTATTGTCCCTTTTATCAAAATAAAATGTCCATCTGTATGTTTTATTATTTATTATTATTATCCTGATGTTTATTTCATTCAAAATCAGTATGGCCACTCCTGCTTTTCTCTGACTGCCATTTGCCTGGAGTATTGTTTTTCATCTTTTACCCTGAGTCTATATTTGTCTTTGTGGCTGAGGTGTGTCTTTTGTAGGCAGCATATGGTTGGATTTTGTTTTTTTAATCAAGTCTGCTACCCTGTGCCTCTTTATTGGTGAATTCAGTCCATTTACATTTAGGGTAATGATTGGTATATGAGGATTTCCTCTATTTCTTCCTTCCTTTTTATTTCTTTGTTGGCCCAAGTTTTCGCCATTTATTTTGACTTCTTGATTCAGGCCGAATAGCCTCCTTCAGAATTTCTTGGAGTGCCAGTTTTGAGCTGGAGAATTCCCTCAGCTTCTGTATATTTCAAAAGGCCTTAGTTCCTCCTTCTTATCTAAAGGTTAATTTTGCTAGATAGTTAATTCTTGGCTGAAATTTTCTCTCTTTTAATATTTTGAAGATTTGGCTCCATTCCCTCCTGGCTTGCATAGTTTCTGCTGAGAAGTCTGATGACAGCCTGATAGGTTTTTTTTTTTGAAAAGTTATATTTTGGTTTTTCTTGGCAGCCTTGAGGATTTTTTCTTTGTCTTTGGTTTTTGTCATCTTCAGAACAATGTGCTTTGGAGAAGATCTGCTAGGGTCTAGGTAGCTAGGGCTCCTGTATTCCTCTTGAATTGGGGGTTCTGGTTCTTTCCAAAGGTTAGGAAAATTCTCATCCACTATTTGTTTTAGTAGACTCTGAGAAGATTTCATCTCACTTCCTTCTGGTACCCCTATTATTCTAATATTGCTCTTTCTGATGGAGTCAGAGAGTTCTTGTAGGGCTCTTTCATTTCTCTTGATTCTCATTTCCCTTTCTTCTTCCCTCTGTGAAATTTCCCTGTTTCTATCTTTGATTTCACTCATTCTTTCTTCCAGATGGCCAACCCTGTTTCCTATTCTGGTTAATTATTTTTTCAGCTCTCTCTTTATGCCTTTCATTTCAAGGAGTTCCTTTGGGTTCTGCTCTAATTTCTCAATTTTATTGGTAAAGTACTCATTTTGCTCAGAAAATTTCTTGTTGAGGTCATTTAACTGTGTCTGGGTACTTTGTCAGCATTGAGTGAGCTCTCTGAGTGTCTTGAGTATTGCAGCCCTGAATTCTGTTTCACTTAGATTTGATTCCAAGTGTGCAAGCTCATTTTCTAAAGGATGTTCATGATCTTCTGGAGGGGCTTTGGATCCTGAAGTGTGCATTGGATTTGATGTGTTTTTTTGTGCGTTTTTTTGTTTTTTTGTTTTTTGTTTTGTTTTGTTTTTTTGCTTTAGGCATGAGTATGTTTTCCCTCTGGGAGTTTGCCTATCAGATGGGCTTCTCTTTATTTATTGATTTACTTTTCTTCTTTTATGTTCATACTGTCGGTCTCAATGTTCCCCCTCTTTGGGAGAGTGATGTGGGCTATGGTCTGACTACAGCCTGTTATGTCTCTGTTGTATAGGAGGTTGCAGTATGGGCTCAGTTGTGAGGGGAGGAGTTTTTGAGAGTGGGTTGAGGGAAGCAGTCAGTTTCTGTGTTCTGGGTTGCTCTTCAGGTTGCTGGCTTAGCTGTTAGAAGGCAGAGTAGTGAAGGTGTGGGCGGTGGGTGGGGAAGTGTAAGTAGGAGCTGGGGTGGTCCTGAGACACAATAGCAGATTCCTCTGTCAGCAGAGGTACTGGTGGTTCAGTGTGGGTAGGGGGTGCAGCAGCTCAGGTCTTTCTCCCCTCTGCTCGGCTGCTTTCACTTAAAGTGCGTCTATGCAGCCAAGGGTGCTGCTTCTGTGGGCCAGTGACCTGGCCTGCCGGGCAGCAGCTGGCAGCGTGGCCAGCAGCGGGTCTGGGTCCCTCTCAGTCCTCCGCTCCACTTGAGCTGCTTTCACTTTCAGTCTCTATGCAACAGCTGTGCCATTTCTGTGAGCCAGTGACCTGGCTCTCCGGGCTGTCACTGTTTGTGCAGTTGGGTCACTCTCAATCCTCCACTCTGCACTAGCTGCTGTTTTCACTTCAAGAGCCCTGGCTTAAAAAGGTGCTTCCTAACAGCCAACTCTAGTAGCTCAGCTATGTCGCCTCTGTAAATCAGTGACCAGGTGTGCTGAGCTGTGGTGGGCTGGTGCCCTGCTCTCTCACTGCCTGCCCGGGAAGTGCAGCCGCCTGCCCGGGAAGTGCAGCCACCCTTGCTTTGAGGTTCCTATTCCACCTCAGGCTCCATGATCTGAGTGGGGCACAGCGTGCTGCCCCTTGAGTTTGGATGTTAAATTGTCCACAGTCTTGTGGGACTTCCACTCTCTTCAGGTCTCAGCTTCCAGCCTGCCCTCAATCTAGCTCCACTTTGACCATAGTCCTCCAATCCCCCTTTGTTTCTACCAGCCCTGGGTCACGTTCTGTGTCCCTGTCCCCATACTGCTTCTTCCCCTTCCCAATCCTGCTCTCCCCCTTTTTCTGTAATCTTTGGGTATTGTTCTGCATTGTGTGGTTCTCTCAGTTGAGGGTGCTTCTCAGGATTTCCCCTGTGGATTTCCCCTTTGTTCATAAGTCCCTTCCCAGGTAGGTATCGGTGTTCTCCTCTCAGGCCGCCATCTTTTTCCCCCCAATGCTGTGGATTTTTGTACATTGATTTTGTATCCTGCAACTTTTCTGTATTTATTTATTATTTTTAACAGTTTTCTGGGGGTGTTTTTAGGGTTTTCTATATAAAGGATCATGTCGTCTGCAAAAAGTGACAGTTTAACTTCTTCATTTCCAATGTAGGTGCCTTTGATTTCTTTTTGTTGCCTAATGGCTCTGGTTAGAACTTTCAACACTATGTTGAATAGCAGTGGTGACAGGGGACAACCCTGACTTGTTCCTGATTTTGGAAGAAAAGGTTTCAGGTTTTCCCCATTCAGTATGACATTCACTGAGGGTTTGTCATATATGACCTTTATTATGTTGAAGTATTTTTCTTCTATGCTCATTTTATTAAGTGTTTTGATCATAAATGGATGTTGTATCTTGTCACATGCTTTTTCTGCATCAATTGATAAAACCATATGGTTTTTACCTTTTGTTTATGTGGCATATTGCATTGATTGATTTGTGTGTGTTGAACCATCCTTGTGCCCCTGAGATGAATCCCACTTGATTGTGATGTATATATAATCTTTTTAACACACTGTTGTTTTATATTTGCTAGTGTTTAATTTAGGAATTTTGTGTTGTTCATCTGGGATATTGGTCTATAGTTTTCTTTCTTTTTTTTCTTTTTTTTTTTTGCCATTTTTCCAGGCTTTGGTATTAGGGTAATGTTGGCCTCATAGAATAAGTTGTAAAATATTATTGCCTCTTATTCAATTTTTTGGAATAATTTGAGGAGTATAGGTGTTAGTTCCTCTTTGAATGCCTGGTAAAACTTATTAGTGAGGCCATGTGGTCCTGGATTCTTGCGTTTGGGGAAGTTTTGGATGATTGTTTTCATTTCCTTACTGTTGATTGGTCTGTTTACATTATCTAATTCTTCTTGATTCATTCTAGGTAGACTATATGTTTCTAAAAATGTGTCCATTTCTTCTAGATTGCAAAATTAGTGGCATATAGTCTGTCATAGTATTTTTGTATGATCCTTTGTATTTCTGTGGTATCAGTTGTAATTTCCCCTTCCTCATTTCTAATCTGGGTTATTTGTGTGTTTTTTTCTTTTTCCCTTGGTGAGCATAAGCCAGGAATTTGTCAATTTGATTAATTTTTTTCAAAGAACCAACTCTTTGTTGCATTACTTTTTTCTATTATATTTCTATTCTCTATTTCATTTAGTTCTGCATTAATTTTTATTATTTCCTTTCTTCTGCTGGTTTTGGGTGTATTTTGTTCTTCTTTTTCTAGTTCTTGTAGATGTGATATTAAGTTGTTTATTAGTGATTTTTCTTATTTCTTCAGATAGGCCTGTAGGTGATATAAATTTCCCTCTTATTACTGCTTTTGCTATATCCCAATAAGTTTGGTATGTTGTACTTTCATTGTCATTTGTTTCTGTGTACTTCTTAATTTATTCTTTTATTTCTTCTTTGACCCGTTCATTTTTAAATAACATATTGTTTAATATCCATGTATATGTGTTTTATCCTGCTTTCTTTTTGTAGTTGATCTCCAATTTCAATGCTTTGTGATCAGAGAATACACTTGGTATGACTTCAATCTCCTTAAATTTGCTGAGGCTAGCTTTGTGTCCCAGCATGTGATCTATACTTGAGAGTGTTCCATGTGCACCAGAAAGAAATGTATAGTTCTGTGTTTTAGGATGAAGTGTCCTGTAAATGTCAATTATGTCCAGTTGCTATAATGTATCATTTAAAGCTGATATTTCTTTATTTATTTTCTGTTTGGGTGATCTGTCCATGGCTGTCAATGGAGTGTTTAAGTCACCTACTATAATTGTATTTTTGTCAATTTCTCCTTTTAGATCTGTTAGTAGTTGCTTTGCAAATTTTGGTGCTTTTTGGTTGGGGACATATATATTAATAAGTGTGATAGCTTCTTGTTGTATTGTTCCCTTTATCATTATGAAATATCCATCTTTGTCTCATATTATCTTTTTGATCCTGAAGTCTACTTTGTCAGATATAAGTATGGCTACACTTGCATTTCTCTGGGTGCCATTTACTCGGAGTATTTTTTTCTATCCTTTCACCTTGAGTCTTTTGTCCTTGTGGCTGAGGTGTGTCTCTTGTACACAGTATAAGGTTGGTTTTTGTTCTTTATTCCAGTTTGCTACTATGTATCATTTTATTGGTGAGTTCAGTCCATTTACGTTTAGGGTGATGATTGGTATATGAGGATTTCCTATAACCATTTTATCTTTTTGTTCTCTGGTAGGTCTTTTTTCTTTATTGCTTCTTTGCTTTTGTCTTCCCATTGATTATTTTAGTTTGATGGTGTTTATGACTGTGTTTTTTTTTTCCTGTATTCTCTTCTTTTATTGTTATGTGGTCAAGTTCTAAGTTATTTTTCAGTGGTTACCATAAACTTTATATAAAAGAAAGTTTCATATGTGCAATGGCACCTTTTCTTAGGGATGTTTCTTGTCTTCATTCTCTTTGGAAATTTAAACTTTTACTTCCTTGCCTTTTGTGTTTTTGTTGTTTCAGTTTATCCCTATTTACTTTTACTTTTTGTTTCAGGTTCAATCTCCTCCTTCAGTATTTCTTGAAATGCTGACCTTTTGCTGGAGAATTCCTTCAGTTTTTGTATGTCTGCAAAGGTCTTTATTCCTCCTTCATATCTAAAGGATAACTTTGCTGGATAGATTATTATTGGCTGGTAATTTTTCTCCCTTAATATTTTGAATACTTGACTCCACCCCCTTCTAGCTTGTTGAGTTTCTGTTGAGAAATCAGAGGATAGTCTGATGGGCTTTCCTTTATGGGTTATGCTGTTCTTTTTTTCTGGCTGCCTTGAGGTTTCTTTCTCTGTCTTTGAACTTTGATATCATCAGTCTAATGTGCCTTGGAGAGGGTCTGTTAGGATTCAAGTAACTAGGGTTCCAGTCCTTGCCATAGATTTGGGAAGTTCTCATCTATTACTTGTTTTAGTAGATTCTCGGTGCCCATCTCATTCTCTGCTCTCTGTGGAATACCTATTATTCTTATATTATTTTTTATAATGGTGTCAGAAAGTTCTTATAGATATCTTTCACTTCTTTTAGCTGTTAGGTCTCTCTTCATCCATCTGTGACATTTTCAAATTTCTGTCTTCAATTTCACTAATGCCTTCCTTCCTCTGGTCAGCTCTGCTTCCTATGCTAGCTATTTCATTTTTCACTTATTTTATTGTGTTATCTTCAGAATTTCCTTTTGTGTCTTTTTTATATATTGTATTTCTTTTCTGAAATTACTTAACTCCTTCTGTGTACTCTGCCAGTTTTCTTTGATGTCTTTAAGTGTTTTTATTATTGCAGTCTTGAATTTGCTCTAGTTTAGCTCATATATTTCCGTATCTTCAAGTTTTTTTTCTAGAGATTTTTTTCTTTCTTTCTGAGCACCTTTGTTCAAAAGGGTACTTATTGCTGTTGGAACATTTTGTTTCCTGCTTTTCCCCTGGTATATGTGAATAAATCTTTCTTTTACTTCCTAGCTGGTGTTGCTGTCGTGTCTTGTAATATTTTCTCTTGTTTATTTTATTTTCTCACAGTGGCAGATTTGCTTGAAGGTGGGCTTCTCTTTGACTCAGTCACCCTGGTCTATATATGCCTCCTCTTTGGGAAGGTATGGTGGGCAATGGTGTTCTATGCCTCTGAGATTCCACTGCTGTCAGAAGTTGCCACACCTAGATCCCTCTGCTGGCTTCAGTGGGAAAGGTGGGGACAAGGCTTTTGGTGAAAATTGTAGTTCTGTTTGTGGCTTCCCTCTGCTGGCTTCAGTGGGAGGAGTCAGGGCAGGGTTTATTGGAAGAGGCACAGGTCTTTTTACATATCAGGGTAAGAGTGGCTTCCCAGCAGCAGTCACCAAAAGCAGGCTATAGGTGAGGATGGTGGGGTGAGCCTTGGGAGATAGCAAGAGGAAGCAGCTAGGCCGTGTCCAAGGCCATGCAGTTCTCTGGTAGGGACCCTAACTCATCAAGGGCCACTGTGCTTTAGCCACCAACACACTCCTGGTGCCAGCACTCCAGCCACTGGAAAGCCAGCCTTCATCTCTAGTTGTTGGCCTTAATGGTCTGTGGGCCCCCAGCTCTAGCCACTTGACCCAAGTGCCAGCAGCTGGATCCTCACTCCTGTCACCCACACCAATCTCTGGCTGCTGCTTGTGTCCCATTCTGTCCTCCTGCACCATGCTCTGGCTGCCCTCACCATGCCACGGCTGATTCCCCCACACTTCCACTGGGGCCTCTCACCACAGTCAGTTGCACCCACTTTTTCTGTTCACCCCATGTTCTGGCTTTTTATACCTCCGTCTCTGTCTGTTCCAGGCCTCCAACCTGCCCAGAGTCATTCTGTACCTGGACCCACACCCCCACCTTCCCACCTGAGTGAGTCTCTCCTCTACTGGTCTCCAGGTCAGCCTCCAGGTCGGTCACTGGGCTGGCCTCTAGGTCGCACCCCACAGTGTATCTTTGCACTGCTCCCTTTCTTTCTCTCTCACTCAGCTCCATTTCTCCAGCTCTAGGTATTTTCTTGCAATGAGTGTGTCCTTCAGCTGAGGCTGTGTGTTGCTTAGGGGTTCTCTGGTTGGATTTTATTTGTTTAAATTGTTGTCTTTCCAGGAGAGGCTTCAAGAGTTCCTCTTATGCTGCCATCTTGATGATATCTCTCCTGTTGATTTATCAATGATAGACATTCTGACAGAAATAGTGTCTTCCAGCACCAATTATTAAATAGACTGTCCTTACTCCTTTGTATGTTCTTGCTTTTTTTGTTATAGATTAAATGACCATATAGGCATGAGTTTAGTTATGGGTTCTCTATTCTGTTTCATTGAACTATGTGTCTGTTTTTATGTCAACACCATGCTGTTTTGATTACTATAAGCTTGTATTATAGTTTGATATCAGGAAGCATGATATCTCCAATATTGTTCTTTCTCAAGATTGCCACAGCTATTGGGGTTTATTTTTGGTTCTATATATTTTTAAATTATTTGTTCTACTTCTGTGAAAAATGCCTTTGGTGTTTTGATAGTGATTGCATTGTATCTATAGATTGGTTCAGGTAGTATAGACATTTTAATGATATTAATTATTTCTATCCATGAACACAGTATATGCTTCTATTTATTTGCAGATGACATGATACTATATAGAGACAACCAATTATTTCACCAAAAATAAAACACAGAACAGTTAAAACTGATAAATGAATTCAATAAAGTAGCAGGGTGCAAAATTAATGTTTATAAATTGGTGACATTCTTAATGCACCAATAATAAACTATTAGAAAGAAAGATTAATAAAACAATCCTATTTACAATTACATCCAAAAAATATTTAATACCTAGGAAAAAATTTAACCAAAGAGGTACTTTTACCTGTACTCAGAAAATTATAACTAATTGAAAAAAGAAATTGAGGGTGGGCTAATTAATTCTGCTTCAACTTAAGTAAGAAATAAAGTAGAAAAGATATTTTAATGAAAAGAAAAAATACCTATATCATTCATTTTCAAAGCTGCAAAGTTATTTCTCTACAGAAATACCACATACTTCTGCCAATGCTGCACTAGTTTTTAAAATACATACTTTAAAATATCAGTGTTTTGTTTTTGAAACCATTTTTTTACTGAAGACTTCACCTCTTCATTATAGGTGAGCCACCTTATCAACATACTACTGTACTTATATCAACACATTTACCATCAAAATGTCTTGCATTCATGTGTGAATTTTATCTGGAGGAACTTCTTTGTTGTTAAGAATTCAATAACAGCACACTATTTGAACCAAATGTCTGACCACTCTTCCATTTCTACATGCTCTGAGTGTAAAATGTAAGCATCTGTGTATGCAAGAGAAGAATAATTGAGGGAAGATACCATGTGACTACACAGAACCAGTTATATCCAGATACGTCTAATGTAACAATATGACAGTGGAGGCAAAATTTATCAGCCCATACTCATACAAATAAATGGAAACATATGTTGTGCCCTAGGCAGTTTTGAATTTTATTTATTTATTTTTTTTTTAGCTACAAATGAGAAGTTATCACAAAAGACACATGAACTAAAAAAAAGGACTTTTTCATTTTTCAAGCAGAATTGAGACTAAATATTTTCAACTCAGATATTACTGGGTAAGAAAATAAATACAATTTCTCATTCCCAATTTCTCAATCTGACAAAAGGTTCTCAAAGTAAGAAATAACTTCAGAACAAAGATCAAATTGAGATTCTGATAGTAAAAATATGGCTTCAGTGTTAGGATCAAATCAATTATATAACTGTAATACTGTTTGTTAAGAACTCTGAATAATTTAGGGCAGTACTTTATAGACCTTTTTCAACCAGACAAAAGCCTTTAAGGAAATGTAATGGTATTAACCCTATGCATCCTGAATATCAACACAAAGTAAAGAGACCTTAAAGAAATGTGTGGTTATGGCATTTTTCTAATATATTGGAAATATATTATAATTTGATACCTTGTAAACACGTTTTGTTTGTTTGTTTGTTTGTTTTTAAGGTAGTAGAATTAAATTAGAATTAGGTGGACAAAAACAGTTTAAAATGAAAAGAGACTTTAGAACCCCATCTCTCTATGGGCAAAGTGGAGACTGAGAATGCCACTCAGCTATGATAAATATAGGGCATTTCTTACAGAAAAGGAAGACAGAAACCAGAGTCTAAGAACAGAGCTTAGAGACATAGAAAATCACTCCCAGGGGAAAGAACTGAATCCTAATCAAGGAATTCTTCTCAAACAAGAGTAGAGTGCTCTGATAACATATACCTTGTCATTGTATGCTGAACTTGACAAGTCTCCAGATTTAGAAGATCCACATTGGAAGAGCCTTATCTGCATGTGAAGGAAGGTCATATGATGCAGGACTTTGAGTCTGATCCTATAACTGGATAAGATTCTCGGTATTAAGTGGAGGTAAGAGACTTTTTCATGTGGGGTAGATATGAATTATTGTAGCTGGAGGGTGGGTTGTGGCAAATTGCTTGCAAATATTGTCACCAACAATTTCTCCCATTCCAGGATGCTCATCATGACCCCATATTAAGAAGTGGAGTCCTATTTTTCCTATCTTGAACCTGTAATAGCCTTTTTACCTATAAAGTATGATAGAAGGGATGTTCTAGGACTTCTGAGTCCAAGCCTTAAGAGAATTAATAGCTTTTACTGGTACTTTCTCTCTCTTTGAACTCTATAAAATGTCCAACTCTCTTGTTGGAGAGACATGTAAAGAAGAGTGGAGTGGGTATGTGAGACCATTCCATACATCCCATCTGAACTTCCTCCCAGCTAACCCCACATGAACCCAAGTCAACCAAAAGAAACATAAGAAATAACAAATCATTTTTGTTTCAAGCCACCATATTAATTTTTATCGGTATATATATACAACAAATTACCACAAATGTGGCAGCTTAAAAAAATACATTAATATTTACTATCTCTGTTTCCCTAGTTCAGGAACTGGAAATGGCATAGGTGGATCTTCTTCAGAGGATTTCACAATGCTTCAGTGAAGGTATTAGACAAGCTGCAATCTCATCCAAGCCTGGACAAGAATCTACTTCTAAGCTCATTCAACCTGTTTGCAGAATCTATGTTCTTTCAGGACTGTTCTTGGGCCTTGGCTTCTTATTGGTTGATGGTTGAAGACTTTTCTCAGGTCTATAGGCCACCCATAGTTCCCAGTCACATGACCTTCTTCATAAGCAGATCCCATGACTGTTCACTTCTCACTCAAATCTGCTAATGCAGAATAATTAAAGATGACATCCTTTCACCTTTGACATATAATAAAACTAATCAATGGAATAATATCTCATTGTTTTTGCCATATATTATTTGTTAGAAGGAAGTCATAGATTCCACCCACATTTAAGGGTCATTTTGGTCATCTTAGGCTATGTCTGCCCTAGCTATTGTTGTAGTTGGCTTGCCAAGTAGCTATAGGTAATTAAAACATCTTCCTTTGTGCAGAAACCCTTTGAGTAAAATTTATCATTTTTAGACATTGAAGTAAAGAACTTAGTCAGATAAACCACTTCATTAAATGCTTACAAAATTAAAGACACATCTTTTAAATGGAAATCTTGACCATGATACTTAACTAGAGAATGCTTCCTATCTGAGTCAGCAGGGAGGTAAAAAGTGCTAACTTCAGAAAATCTTTAGGCCATTGCAAATGCTGAGCTCAGGTTGAGCAGTATTCTATTCATATTCTGCTTTCAGATTCTAGGTTCTAGATTTAAGTAAATTTTTTAAAGGCAGATTCACATGGGAGGAATGTGCCATTTCAGATTTCAACTGAAGTTCAAAAAAAGTTACAATAATTGTATCACCTGACATCAGATGATCTTGAAAACTGAAGGCTGATGGTTGTGATACGTCCTCATTTATGTAGCAGGGGCCTTTGAATGTTCGTTATAATTTCTACACTACTTATCTAACCACCTTAAGTGAAGATGGAAAACATTTTAATCACAATGATATTCTAACCTGCAATGATAGTTTCCAGGGTACACTTTTGTCAAAGGGTTATTTACAAAGATTACCAGGATCAACATGCATCACTCAGGTTGAGATTATATAACAGCATATTATTGCTCTGAACTCTGCTAGAGGCATTGCTTCATTGCAAACTGTAACTGTAATTTATATACTCACACTATAATAACAAATTGTGCAAAAGAAATTTTACTTGCTTTATTCAATAAACAATCAAAACAACCCTATTGTAGGTACTATGGTAAATCATTTAAAGAAATACGTGGTGGGTAGGAGGGAATGAGTCTTAGAGGTTTTACGAAAATGCCAAAATTTACATAGCTAGGAAGTCACACAACCATAATTCCAACTTTATTCATCTCTTTTGTACTCCAAAGTTCACGCGCTTTTTCCACTTTCATGACCTGTCCATTTATTAATCCTCAAAAGTGCATAATGCCAAAACTTTTGGGAAAAATTTGATTATAACTTCTGAAGTCTAAGTATCCTTCTTGTTAGAAACTGATAATAGAGATAAGGAATAGATTTACCAGGGTTTTCTCCAAAGAACTGAGATGGCAGTGCTAGCATCTTTCCAGATGTATCAAATCCACTGATACCTAGAAATGTATTTTTTGTTTGTTTTTTTAAATCAAAAAGAGAAGTTTGAAATCTAAACTGAATAAGAAGGCTTTGATTTAGTCAGCATAGCTGGCTGAATTTACTAATTGTAGTGGTAATATAAACCAATGGCATCAGAGAACTGAAAAGAAGAATCAAATAAGTAGAGTTTAAAAAAGTAATTCTATGCTTATGAAAAAGTAAAACCAGTTGAAAAAGGAATTTACAGAGAAAGAATCAGCACTTCTAGTATCCTAAAAAAAAGTGTGAAAAAGTGTCTTAACTGCTGGGAAGAGTTGCTATACTTCACACAGAACTTCATAGAACTGGTGAACTTCAAACAGACTAGCTATAGACAGCTATAAAAAATCAGGAATGTGGCAATTCTTCTAGGGTTACCACAGACACTGGAATAGACAAAAAAAGATTTTACACCCACCAGTTTGACCCAGATACAGCTTCAAAATAAGCCCAAAAATCCACCTCATTTGCTCATTAATTTTTGTCATGCATACTAATAGGTACTGCCATTCCTACTATGTGCAGCAGGCATTGAGTTAAGCACTGGGGATACAATGGTGAGCAAGACACATCTGGTTTTTACTTTTATAGAACTTATAGTATAAAGTAGCAGAAAAGGAGGACAGGTGAACAGGCATTTGCAATAAAGTGAAATAGGCCAAGTGTTTCATTATATAAGTCTTAGGGGGAAAGGATGTCAGAGAATCACACATGTGGTGAAACCTGAGTAATGAATACTAGATAGCTTAAGAAGGTTGAGAAGCCTGTTTTAGACAAGGAAATGGTTTATGTAAAGACTTAGTAGTGAGAAAGAGGAAGATAGGAGGAACAGAATGAATTTGTGGAGCCTAGAGTTTAAACATGGGAGTGGCCAGAGCTGATGGTGTATTGGGCCAGCGCACAGTTGTATGGGACTTGGAGCCTTGTTTGGGCAGTAAGAAGGAGTTTGCACAAGGTGGAAGCACTGAGGGGACAAGATGATCAGATTATTCCTGGCCACTGCTTAGAAAATCAATTAGAATTGGCAAGATGAGATGTAGTGAGACTAGTGTAGCAATTATTGCATTGCAGAATCAACAATTTTTGATGATTGGCTACAGCAACTAAGGGTAAAGAGAAATCAAGATTTCCCAAGTTACTGGACTGGCCAGGGGTATAGCTGTCAGTGCTATTCAGTAGATAAAAAATCCAGGAGGAGGAGCAGGCTTGAGAGGGTTTTGCAATGAGTTCAGTTTGGAGCCAAAAGAGGTATCATACATGTTTACTGAGAAACACTATAGTAAAAGTTCAATATATATACATGTTGTTCAGAAAGTATCCAGTCATATAATTAAAAAAATAGAGGTGTATGTATAAGGGCTGTTTGGAAGAAATCCAGCCATTATCAATATAACAAGAATGGTCACA
>PVKE010043423.1:0-13382 GCA_004027555.1 Craseonycteris thonglongyai | reverse complement strand
TGTGGTCCATTTATGCCACTGGATGTTATAAAGCCACAATGAGATCTGGAAAGTCATTCCAACTATTTCATTTTAAAGTGAAGAGAAAAAGCTAGTTACAAACTAACAGGACTAGTGTGGCCCACCCACATCTCTTTGTTTTTGTTTTTGTTTTTTTTTTTGAAACTTAGCTTACTAAAAAAACGTATATGCAGAAAGAAATGAAATCATCTCTCAGCCAGAAGCTGGTGACTGCTTTCCATTCTCACCCAACTGTTTCACTGGTTCTTTGTGATACACTGATATGATCCAAGATTATGCAGCTTCAACATCATGTTTCCAAAGGCTGTTTTGGGATTCCGAAGGAAGGAAGGGTCTTATTATAATTAAGTAAACTATCTTGTATAAGAAAAACAATTCAAATATACGATTTGGGAAAAGTGGGAATATAGTATATGAAGTAAAATCAGCATTTGAAAGAGTAACGGATATATACTTGGAAAAACAATATTGTCATAATAAACAAGGTAAATATATGTCTGAAAGGAGATTCAGGTATAAATTTGAAAAGAAAGGTCATAGTCATAATCCTTCAGTTTTTAGCTTTCAGCAAGACAAATTTCCTTTGATTGAATGTACAAATCCACACATCTATACATATATATAAATTAGAGTATAAGTATACTTTTCTAAGAATTCTAATTGTTCACCATCACTAGAAGAGAAATCTAAGGGACACAAACAAGATGAAAGGAAGAAGAAAGAAAGACCATCCTGCTGAGGAACAGCAAAACACAAACATAAGTAAGAGTTATGGGCTGAGCTATATTCCCCACAAATTCCTATGTTGCAGTTCTAATCCCTAGCACCTCAGAGTGTGACTTTATCTAAAGATAGACTCTTTAAGGAGATAATTAAGTTAAAATGAAATCATTAGAATGGGCTCTAATTCAATATGACTAATATGACTGGTGCCCTCATAAGAAGAAATTCAGACACAGATATGCATAGAGGAAAGAACATGTGAAGGCAAAGGTAGAAGATTGTCCACCTGCAAGCCCAATCAGAGAGGCCTCAGAAAAAACCAACCCTGCCAACATTTGATCTAAGACTTCTCACCTCCAGAACTATAAGAAAATAAATTTCCACTGTTTAAGGCACCCAGTCTGCAATATTTTGTTTTGGCAGCCTAACAAACTAATATAGCAAGGTAAACACTTAACCATCTTAGAGTCACTTTTAGCCTGGAGACATCATTTCTCACATGTATTTATACAAAGAAGCTCACATATATTTATACAAAAAAATAAATAAAAATACTATCAAAGATGTTCAATACAGCACTGTTTACAACAGAGAAATACATACAAGGTGATGCCATTTACACAGTCTTTAAAACATATAAACCAAGTCAATATTTTTGTGCATAAAAACAGTTATAAGAACATAAACAATATGATTCTAATATATGATGGTTATGGGCAACTGAGATGCTTGCTTTACAATGTCAAACTGAAGAAAATTTGTGTTTTTTTCTATACACTGTAAATCTAGGCTAAAAAAGTGGGGTTCTGCCATTACTAAAACTTACCACTAGAGAAAAAGGACAATTCTCCAAGAAGTTCTGTTTGTTTGGATGTATTAACAACATAGTCTTCAAAAGATGTCTGTGCTGCAGGTCTAAAGCTCTTCAAAGATTCCGTAGCTTTCTGTATTCTGTAGACAGATATATTTTATATAAAAATGATTTGTTAAAAAGGTAAATCAGACTAAGTATCTACAATGTGATTAACAAAAGACCACCTCACTCAACATTCAAGTTAAAAGTTAAATAAGAGGTACTTCACATAACACGGCATTATGAACCACTCATAACAAAAATACAGCAGCATTTAACGCCATTGCTAAGGAGATTCTAACTTAAAAGTAAAGTACCTAAGGTGGAGTTGCTTTGCCGTCTGTACAAAGCAAGACTGATCCGTCTCCTTAAGTACTTCTTGAGCATATCCCACAAGTCCATTGTTCTCCAGAAGACCCTGATATTCTTCCATTTGAGTCTGAAATTTGTCTAATCTTAGTTTCTTGGAAGTATCAATTGCTTTCAA
Source organism: Craseonycteris thonglongyai (assembly GCA_004027555.1). Classification (NCBI taxonomy): domain Eukaryota; kingdom Metazoa; phylum Chordata; class Mammalia; order Chiroptera; family Craseonycteridae; genus Craseonycteris; species Craseonycteris thonglongyai. Next base: position 11,298 of record PVKE010043423.1, on the reverse strand, counting down.
AACAGATGATTTCCTCTCTTCTAGAATTTCAAAGAGCTTTTCAAAATGTGTAATTGCATCTTCTTTCGCCCTCTCTCCATTACACTATTATTAAACAAGAAAAGCGTTATCTCATCTGCTAAATCCAAATGCCTTTTCACAAAATAACCAAAATTCAAGAAAACAAACCTAAATATTGTAAAGAAAGTAAATTTTGTCTGAGTCTTTGAAATTTTCAGAACAATCATGTGGCATCAAATACACTTCACAAAGAATAATAAGCAACTTTTATTTAGACATACTTTATAATTTTATAATATTGTACTTTCCTTAAGCTTTTAATCTCCAAAATCCAGCAATAGTTTATTCAGAAAAACCTTTAATTAGTATACAAAGTACATTGAGGCAGAAATAAACTGATTAAACCAAAGATTGTAAATACAATTCTAGAATTTTTAATTCATTTCAAATTCAGGAAATTTTCAACCATCTCCACCCTATTCCAATTTTTTTAAAAACTAAATTACAGCCATGAAATTCAGTAAAATGGCATTCTTTACTATAACTCTATTAATATAACTTAATTATCATTTAATCCTGTATGACTTTATGCCAATTACTTAACCTCTTTAGACCTAATTTTTTCCTTTCTGAAAACTGGGGATAAAAGAAACCATTTAGAAGTTTCTTTTGAAGGTCGAAAAAGATTACTTACATGAAATGCCCACTACAATGTCACATACTCTCAATAAACATTATTTTTACTATACAATGTAGCTATTCCTCTACTTTGTCAAAAATAATCCTATCTGTAGTGCTTATTAAACACTTAGAATGTCAATAAAATCAGAGATCAACTTGATTTTATAAACAAGACTAGCAGAGCACTCATAAGCACTCATCATAATAGACCTATAAGCAGCAGCCAAGAGAAAAAAAGTCTTCAAGAACATTCTTAAAAGATGACAATATATAGAAGTGAACTGCACAATTTTCAATGACTTCTGGACAATATTTGAGAGGAAATTTTTCTCAGATTCCCTTCTCTGTTTCCTAACTCCAACAGCCAATTTTTTTTTTTTTAAGGGTGGGAAAATGGTGGGGGGCAAGGGGAGGACAGGGGGTGGTGACATTTTGGTAATATTTCAATGACCTATCAAGACATTAAATTCAGAAATATCACTATATGTAGGTAAAACAGGGTTTTTTCTTTCCAGTTACCGGTAAGTAAATTATAGATAAAAAGACAGTATCACAATCATCACTGAGTAAAATCAAGAATGGAGTCATATTCTCTAGCGTAGAAGATCCTACTGACAAGCCTACACATGCAGCTTAGGTCAAAGGTACACAAAGAAGCTAAATAATTTACCCAGAATCCAAAGGATTCATTGTCTACATCAGGGGTCTCCAAACTACAGCCCGCGGGCCGGATGCGGCCCATGAGGCCCTCTCATCCGGCCCGTGGAGACCTTTTTATCTGAATAAAATAATATTAAATAAATAATTAAAAACAACATCTATGTTTTGATTCTTTTTTATTTGGACCTCAAGTGTGTAGTCGGCCCCCAAACTGCTGTTTGATAGTTAATGTGGCTGAGAAGTTTGGAGACCCCTGGACATGAATGTCTGAGGCCTAAACTCCTCAATTTTCAAACTACTGAATGACAAAGAAGAGGAACTGAGTTTCCCTTCTTTCAGAAGAACAACATGACTAAGAACCAACAGAGTAAAACAAAACTAAAATGACCAAAGGTACAATCCCTGAAGCAACCTAATAATCTAGGTCAGGCGTGTCCAACCTTTTGGCTTGCCTGGGCCACACTGGAAGAAGAATTGTCTTGGGTCACACATAAAATATACTAACACTAATGATAGCTGATAAGCTATTAAAAAAAAAAAATCACAAAAAATCTCATAATGATTTAAGAAAGTGTATGAATTTGTGTTGGGCTGTATTCAAAACAATCCCGGGTCACATGCGGTCTGCAGACCACCTGTTGGACAAGCTTGAGCTAGGTGATAATGTGCTATATGTTAGGGGATTATACCAAACTGTGTCTGACAATTAGACAAAAATATAAAAACAAAATTCCACTTTTAAATTACTTGGAAAAAACAACTTATAGTGGTGAATGCAATTAGTGTATATAAGAAAAAGAATATCAAGAACAAAAGCAATACTGGTAATATGGTGCTAATTCGCATAATTTCCCAATAATTTTTTTAACCCATTTTTGAAAGAAGTTTTTAAGGAGAAACAATCTCATGCTAGTTGGGATATTCTCATGTTTAATTACAATTTTTAAATTAAACAGGAGTAATCATTTTCAATTTATCTCAAATACAGAAAAGAAAAAGAATTTAAGTCAGTGAAGAACATTTAAAATATCCAAACAGAAGAACATTCAAACACACCCACGTAGCCAGCATCCAGACTAAATAAAAGACCATTACCAATATACCAGAGAGGGCTATCCTTATATCCTTTCTCAGGCACTCACTAATCCTCCCCTCTTCAACAACTCCTATTTTGAATTCTAACAATATAGTCCAGTTTCACCTTTTTTGTACTTTTAATAAATGGAATCACATGGTGTATACTCCTTTGTATTGGCATCTTTCCTTCAATATGATTGCAAGATTTACCAACATTGTTGCACATAGTTGTACAATAGGTACTCATACTTACTGCTATTTATATTCCACCACTGATGAACATTTGGGTACTTTCCACTTTGTGGCTGTTAATAATAATGCAGCTATGAAGATTCTAATACATTTCTTTTAGTGAATATATGTAACATATATACTTAGGGATGTCTAAATTTTTAAATAAACCTGGTCCTACACACATATAGTATATTTTTCAAATGCAATCTGTTAATTTTGTAAAATATTAGATAATTGTAAAAGCTATCATTTACCCTCTATTACTTCTTTTAAGATCTTAACTGTCACATAGTTAACTATTGTTTCTCCTGTGCTCCAATATCACTTAATCACTACCTCTGTCACAGCATTGATCACACAGCATTATAATTTATTTTTTACATTTGTTTTCCTAGTCCCAGAAAAGAATTGAAATCTAACACAACTTTGTACTCCAAGCTCATAGAACACCCCTAACATTTTATAAATAAAAAAATAATTACCTAGATGAATAAATTTTTAAAAATAGGCAAAACAGTTTATCACTTACCTCTGTTTCTTTCATTAACAAGTTTAGTTCAGAAATTTGACTCTTCACCTGGCTCTCCTTGCCAATAAGGTAATCAATATCCTTGGAAAGCTTTTCCTGTTGGGACATATTAGCAACACAAGCAGAAATAAAAGTTTAACACAAGTCTGGTAGATTTTTTTTACATAGCATTCATCCTCTTCTTTAGACTGTGATCAACAGACAGTAAAATCAACTATGGCACAGAGGCCCAAGGATATCTGAGAGATTAGAAGCAGATTGGAAAAAAGAACAAGGTAGCGATGCTTAGAATAATCAAAATCCTAAATATACAAACAGTACACTTTTGTTTTCTCATCATCATTCCCAGAACCCCTCCTCCTCCTAAGGCTTCTAAAGGGAAGAGCAGCAATTCAACTAGTATGTATGGTCTTATCAGATTTTATTCAGAAATTTTGCTCTCTCACATGCACATACCCATATCCATACAACACAGATAGCAACAAAGACACTTCCAAAATAATCTTCAAGGCCCATCTCAGCCTAGATATTCATTAAAAAATCATATAATACATAGTAATGAAAATATAAATTTATTAAAATAGAGCTTGTTAAGCTTCCAGAGCTTACTGAATAACTTGTTTATAAAGTAATCATTTTGAAATTAGTATAGCAGACCAGAGATAATGTCATAGTTTTAAGATTCCCCAGTCTAATCCAGAAAAAAATAATATATACAGTAACACAAACAAACAAGAACCCTGAAATACCACGGGGTACAAAGTTATAACAGATAAACGTATTTGGTTTAAATGAGACCATTCAGAAGATACCTTCTAGTCATAACAGGAGGATCTGAGCATTTCTTGGTCATCGCTGATGATGTGAATAAAAAGGGTGCGTAAGAAAAGGGGCAGAGATCAAACTTTTACGAATTTAGGAAGTGAGTCCCCTACCTATCACATCTTCCTTTTCTTTTTTTCACTTAAACCACATAATAGGGTAAGGGAATGTATACAGAAATCGAAGTGACAGGTCTCTGGCAGGACCCATCTTTACTTCTTTGGAACACTCAGCAATCAGACACTGAGTTTCCTTGAGGGCTTCCTGGAGGGACAGAGGAAGGACCCATTAGGTGGACTAAAGGTAAAAGAGGACCAAGAAAGAAACTGTAGGATGTTAAGAATAAAATCTGCATCTTACCCAACATTTTACAGATGAGGAAACCAAAGTTCATTGAATACAAATATCAGTCAGTAGCTAAACTAGAACCTCCTCACTGCCCTGTATACTAACCACCACCCCATAGGCTGAGGTCCCAAGCTGCAAGGAAGATGACAGTTCCTCCAATGCTGTCCCTGCCAGGTCCATGCTGGGACCAGAAGTACAAGGTGCAAATGGTAATACTCATTTTAGCTACAGAGCTACAGAAGCAGAGAAGAATTTGGCCATTTAAATTGAAGTAGGACTTGGTTCTAAGACAGCTTAACTTAGAAATGCAAGACTAACAATAGAAGAACAGATGACAGGAATCACAAACAGGGTCTAAGAGCACCAGAGGTCACTCCTGTGAGCCCTAATGCTTAGACAAAACCTCTGGCCAATGGCAGCCTTTAACTGAAACAGCTCCAGTTTTCTCCATCCCCTCAGACCTAGGCACTTCTGTGTTAAGATTAGATCTGTTTAAATCAAGAATCGGCATCCATTTATTCATAGGTCTTCAAAAAATATAAGCACCGGACATTGATACTAGGTACTAAGGATAAAGGTAAATGTAAAATGACAAGGCTCCTACTTTCAGGAAGTTCATCTGATAGGGGAAGCAGTTTTAAATTCTTTAGATATATTAGGGTCCCAGTTCTCTAGGAACTAATCAAAGGCTAACTGCTCAAGGACCCCAGAACTGCTCAAAAGCTTTCCTTTGGTGGTTCTCAAAGATGCTGGTGTTCATCAGAGTCTTTGGAGAACTGATACAGAACACAGGCCCAAGTTCCTTGAAGGGGGAGAGGACTTGGCCTCTATAGTTTGACCAAGTGTTCTAGGTGATTCTAATACACACCAAAGTTTAAGAACCACTGCCTCCCTCTCTCAATCAGGTCTTCAATCAAAGGTACTCAAAGAAACATTGGAGTCAACAAAACACAGGAGAATGAAGAGCGAATGGGAAATTCATTCAACAATTACTCTGAATATCTTCTATGTGAGCAAGCTAGGAGAATAATATATAATCATTATGGTCCCTTGTTCTCATGGGAGTTATCATTTTAAAAGTGATATCAGCTTTCTTATATGTCTGAAAATATTCAGAATACAATATCAGAAAGAATGTACATAAAAAAGGGTGTCCCAAAATTCGCACAAGATTTGAATTTTGTGTCATTTGTGTGGTAAAGTGTTGCCAATGAGAAAAAAAAAAGACAGCGTGACAGCTGACAGTTCAGGGTTATTAAAAATGGAGCGCTACATGAAAGAACAACGCATTTTCATTGTTAAGCAATGAAAATTTAAAATTTTTAATTATAAACCTGTGTTTTCTATCAAAATTACTTCTTGTGCGAATTTTGGGACACACCTTATAATACACTTTGGTCAAGTGCCAAATTATTTCAGGAAATATAACAATAATGTTTACCACAAATTTCATATACCCTAAAATACAGAAGCTATATTACTTTCTCATTCAATGGGGACTGTTTAGGGATATTCACATTTTCTACTTTCCTAGGTCCTCTTTTCTAATCATTTGTCTAAAATTATAAAGCCACCACTTCCATAAGAAATAACAGAGTATGAACAAGATGCTTAACTCCATCCTAGAAATGTATGGAAATAAAGAAAAATAAAACTAGGAAAAAATCCCTAGAAAATATTCCTCAGTAAAATGTCAACTAACTACTACATAGTCATAAGGTAGACAACTGAAGTAAGATGAACTAACAACCAACTCTCCTTAATGAGAACCGCACAGTTATGTGAAAATTTGAAAAAAATCCTAGAAAGCCCACTAGCACCTAAAGTTAGAAATGGTCTTGAGATGTGTCCAGACAGAGGAAAAAACAGTGAATACCCAACGACAGCCCTTTCTCAGGACAGAAATATCCAAAGTGTTAGCAGTCCAAGGTGGTCAGAGGAAAGAGTAAACTGGTTTCCCAGTGGAGGGAGATGGGAAGGATTCCATATTACTCCCTGTTTTGGATAAGTGAACACGCAGTCAAGTCCAAAAAAAGATGGAACTACTCTATTTTGAGCATGTATGTGTTTGTATTTCTATCTGTCTGGAGATTAACAGGAGAGATGATTATATGAAAGGTCTCTCCTAATAGAAGACTGCCAGTAGCAGAACTATTCCTTTGTTGTTAACTATTTAAGCCAGTTCACCCAAAAGTAATAGCACTTTCCAGAACTGAAAGAGCAGCCTTCAAAAAACAACTTGATATAATTTCCAGAAAGGTCACACACTACAACACAGTTTACCTATTTTAGAAGGCAGATCAAATAAGAAGGCAAATTGGAAACATGGACAGAGACAGTTATTCTACTGTGATGTCCATTTTTCTTCTCGAAACACTCGAGTATAACTGAAGATGACAATGTAAACCTGTATCACATAGATCCTCCAGCTTAAAAATGTAAAACCAAGCGAAAAAGGAGATCTAAGGGACGTGTATGGAGTCAATTTTTAAAAAAGCCTGAAACATTCTTGTGAGAAATCATAGCAGAATGTAAAGAATAACTTAAGTGTATACTACTGTCAAAAATTTACTCCAGATACCAAAAACAAATTTTTTTGGACAACCTGTGTAAGATCAAACTAGTAAGAAACACAAAAGACATCCAAGTTAAATTTAATTAGCATAACAGATTAACAATAACTGGATTCTCATTCCCATGAGAAAAAACTTAAAAACCCAACAAAATATATGAAAGAGCACTCAAGACACTGGACATCAAGAAACAAAGAACCTTGAGATATGGAAAACAAGATGAGCTTATGAATGCTCCAAGCTTAAGGTGACCAGACGTCCCGCTTTTGGCGGGACAGTCCCAATTTTTAACAATTTGTCCAGCGTCCCGCGGCGTTTTAAAAAAGTACCGATTTTTGGAAAGAATGCACGACAAGCTAGGGAACAGCGGGAGATAGACCAAATTTTTAATCAAGAACCCCCTCCCCCCCCAGTCAATGGTGTCCTGCTTTACCAATGTTAAAATCTGGTCCCCTTATCCAAGCTGCCCCAAGTCTGGAGAAGGTTTCCAAGGCCTGGTGCAGAGAACTCAAATGGAGCCATCCTCTCCCATAAGTTGAGATGAAGCTGAGACTCCTGAGCTTGTCAAGGATAATACCTAAGAACAGATGGCTAAAGAAGGAATGCCAGTGATGTACAAGGGTCCCCCTTATTTATTCAGCAGATCAATTCATATGTCTGAGAAAACCACCAAAGATCAGTGACAGACTCACCCAAAAGGTTAAAAGGAACAATTTCTAGGAATTCATACAAGGCTGAGAATAGTGCTGTTGCCCCCAGCAAGACAAAACAAAAACAAACAAACAAAAAAAAAACTTAAAATTCATAGTGCATCAGGAAGAGTAAAGAAAGGGTTTTACTTCAGCAGTACAGTTCAAATTAGCATTAGAACTAACTACTCCTCTGTCCTAACAAGCTTAAAAAAGCAAGACCCAAGAGGAACAAATTGTTTCCAAGTAACTTAATCACATACCAGAAGAAAACTCAAGAATATCTGTAAGATGCAAAAAAAATATCCTGAACTCAACAAAGTAGAATGTATAGTACCTGACAACTAATCAAAAATTGCCAGGCATGCAAAGGAGCAGGGGAATACATATCATAACTAGAAGAAAAATTAGTCAAAACTAGCCTAGTAATGACAAAGATAACAGGAGTTATAGACAAGGACAATAAAACAAATACCTGTAATCCACATATTTGATGTAAATGAAAGACTGTGTGTGACAGACACATAAAAATGCAAAATACTGTGGACTCTGAGAAAGAAGGTAACCTCTAAGAAAGCTCCTGGTGGCTAACTGGGCTCAAATCTTAAAAAACAGCCTAGCAGCCATTTCCACACAGGGTCCTGTTAAGCAAAACACATTTCAGGGAGAAGCCTGCACTGAACTGCCGGTCTGCACTGTGTTCCTGCCATCTGAGCTAGACCTTGTAAAGGAGTTCCTGCAATAGTATTTCAACCATTCCAACCAAAAGGACTGGAGTTTTCCCTGTCCAACCCGGAGCTGCATAGCTATTACCACCATTAGCGTCTTCACTGACCAATCAGAGCTCTCCATTCTGACCAACCAGGACAGTTTTTGTTTTTGTTTTTGTTTTGACCAAACAAACTTTAAGGCTTTAGAGGCCTTTTGCATGAGGACAAACCACTCAAGGACTAGGGGCAGGAATTTCTGTCTATATAAGTTAGCTCCCCTCTGGATCAGGAACACATTTTTCATTTCCACCAAAGACTGAAGACTATGTTTCTCCAGCTGGAGCTGAAACACAAAAGATATCTCACTGGAACAGAGCAGAGCAGAGCAGACTGGACTGGGAGCAGGTAGAGCGGACTAGAGCAGAGCAGAGCTGTCTAGCCAGAGAGGGTCTTGCCCCAAGGCCACCTGCTCCAGGGCCTCCTCACAGCATCGCTGCCTCATAGCTGAGAGGTAATACCACTGAGCTGTTCCAGAGCCACGCTGTTCTCACAGCTGTGCTATGTCACAAGTGAGCTGTTTGCACAGAATAAAGGTATCCTTCATGTACCACAAATTGGCAATTCCTGTTGATGTTGAATTGGTGCCAACCACCATTGACTGACAATATACAACAGCATAGATAAATGAAAATTAGTTATAAACCAAAAATGTACAGATATATTGTAAAAGATAGAAAGAAAACAAAATTTAAAATGGGTACAAGATTTACAGATGAATTCATTCCTTTTTAAAATAGTTTAAAAGAAAAATTAAACAAAAAATAGCATTATTCCACTGCCTACTTTGCCATAGAACATCAATCAAATCTGAAAGTTTAACTATGTAAAAGGTTAAAAGACAGAAAGTGACTCAGTTGCAGTTAGTAAGGTCCTACCCAAATAAACAATAATGTTTATAATAATTCATTAGGCAAGCAACAAGAATCAAATATCTTAAAGGAGCTACTGTCCTTCAAAGTATGTCATTCCCACACACAAAACATCACAAACACTAGGCTTACTAGAGCAGGGGTCTCCAAACTTTTCAGCCCGCGGGCCGCATTAACTATCAAACAGCAGTTTGGGGGCCGACTACACACTCGGGGTCCAAATAAAAAAGAATCAAAACATAGATGTTGTTTTTAATTATTTATTTAATATTATTTTATTCAGATAAAAAGGTCTCCACGGGCCGGATGAGAGGGCCTCACAGGCCCACGGGCCGTAGTTTGGAGACCCCTGTACTAGAGGATCATAATGAATGTCCTTCATCCTTTTTTCTTTCCTAGAGTTCAGAACTAGCACTTCAGTAAGACAAAGAACTGCTGGTCAGAAATACTGATAATCTAATGTTAATAGACCATTAAGTAACCCTATATACACTGTTAACTCATTTCAGTAAAACAGACCACACAACAGGCTATGATTTTATAAAGAAAAAGTTAAAGGCATAAAGTAAAATAAAGTTATAAAGAATCAAAATTTAGTTCCAAAAATAAACAAGTCCTACCTTTAAGGTTTTGTAGGCACTGCTCATAGTGGATACTCGGTGATTGGAATGATTACCACCCAACTTACAGAGATGGCAAACTGGCCTCCTACATAGTTCACAATACATGCTTATTCTCTCCATTTCATGTTCTGGACACATTAAAATCTATTAAGTACAGAATAAAAGTGTGACTAAGGGTCATCATTGCTTGCAGGGCATTCAAAATCCCAAAACACAAAGATTTGTTTTAGAAAACCACTAAATAAAGACATTCAAATGAATGAAAGTGTAAAAACATTTGGTACATCATATGAAAAGTCTCTATATTACAATTACAATTTTTTATTTCAAATGGTCAAATATGTAGATGCTCTTTCCCTAACCTTGGTTATAAGGTGAAAATTTCATTCCTATCAAGCTTAAGTACACGGTTTAACCAAGCTACACAGGCTCTGACTTGACAATTTTTAATGTTAGTAGTTTTATAAGGTACCATAAAAATAACTTATGAGAGCCTTTGGCCTCACTATCCCCTCAAGAAATTTGATACTAGGGGAGTCTTGGAACACTTTACAATACAAACTTCCAGATGTGCTTGCTTTTATATATTAATTTCACATACATTAACCAAATTCAGAACTGTATGTTTCTGATTTAAATTTCTGTTTTTTTATTTACTCTAAATTATTATCAGAGGTACACATTTGAAGATTTACATAAAAAAAACTATTTTCATTTGGAAGGGGAAATTTCTTTAGACTAATGTGTTAATGAAATTAAAAAGTTGTCCTTGGTTCCAACAGTTTAGATTTTTAAGCAACTATAACTGGTCTGATAGTTAAAAAAAAGTCCAAAATGAAAAGACCTAATATCAATGTGTAGGTCTTGGTGAGAAACAACTGGAAAAGACTTCAAATTTTTTAGCACATCCAAGTTCCTACGTCCTTATGTTCTCCCAAGCCATTACATATACGTTTGGCTTCCTGCAAGAAACGATCATAAAAACTCAAAACCATAGGCAAATATCCTATGGGGATAATCTTTTTAGAATTTTACTATATTGAATAACACTAACAACTTGAAAGGGAAAAAAAAAATGTGTTTTATTTTTTAATATAATCTATTCCTGTTTCTTCAGTTCTCTCTTATCAATCTCTTCTTATATTTGTGAACAAAGAATAAGACTTCAATTTATACTCAAAATTTTTACTCAAAATCTCATGAATACTTAATTAATAAAACCCAAACCTAATATAACCCATTCACTAATCATAGGTTCTTTCCTGATGAAACAGTATTAATCAATTTAAAAAATTTTTTTTTTAAAGTATTAAAACATCAGATTTTAGTCATAAATTCTTAAAAATTTATGACCTTGAGCACTTAAAGTGACATAGGAACACAACAGATAATTAAAAACTATTTAACAGATCTCACCACACTA